>JAJIBD010008665.1:0-65282 GCA_021461705.1 Cryptotis parvus | reverse complement strand
AGAGAGGATAGAAATAAAGAACCTGCCATGGAGGTGGGCTGGGGGAAGGGGAGGGAACCGGGATGTTGGTGGTGGAGATGGGCACTAGTGGAAAGATGGGTGCTGGAACACTGTATGACCAAAACCCAAATATGAACTTTTAATGGTATATGTTTGTAATTGTATATTTCACAGTGGTACATAAAATACTTTAAAAAGAAAGAAGCATCTTTAAGATCTAGCAGCAGACTTATCAGACAAAAACCTCTGGGCCAGCAAAACAGTGGTGGAATATAGTGATAAAAAGTACAATTTGAAGAAATAAAAAGCAACTTCACAGATAAAAAGCAGGGCCTTCATAGACTCAAAACCATTGCTACAAAAACAAACGCGCTGTTTTATGGTAAGACAAGACCCTGAATCACACCAAACTCCTATTAAAGATGGCATTAAATCTCATCACAGAATCTCCCTCAATGTTAGTGGACTAAATACACCAATTAAGTAACTCAGAGTGGTAGTATGGATTAGAAAACTGAATGCAGTACTCTGCTGCTTGTAAGAAATATATTATCAATCAAAGCAAACACAGATTCAAAGTCAAATACTGGAAAGCAATTCTGCAAGAAAACAACCCTCTCAAAAGAGATGGGGTGTCCATACCAGTATCATCCCACACAGATTTCAGGATATAAGAGCCACTAAAGGTCATTCTGAACTATAAAAGGATCTGTACATTAGAAATAATTCACATTCCTAAATGTATATGCACCCTAATCTTGAGCTCATTCGCCAACATGGCAAGGGGCGAGCCTCAGGAGACCAAATGCTAACATCCAAGCTTGCTAAACGGTGCAGAGAAGTGATAAAAGAAGACCTCAAAGACAGAAGAGCAGAAATACTGGAAGATGCAGGAGAAGCCAGGAAAGCATTCGCACCTCTCACCTGTCCTTCGCCAACTATAAGACCAATATGACTGCCCTCCAGCGCCTGATAGATCTATCACATCTTCCAGAAAGGCAATGGAGAAGATTATCCATGACTTCTACTCAAATCTCTTTGATAGCCACATCTACCTGCCCACATACCAAATTCCACAGGATGGATATGTCATTCCCAACGTTCTCCCTTCTGAAATCCGACATGCACTCTTGTCGGTAAAGAAGGGAACAGCAGTAGGCCCAGACAAAGTCAGACCCGAACACCTGAAGAATCTGCCGTCAGGTACTCATCAATAAACTAGCTCGGCTCTTCACATGCTACCTGTCAGAAGGCAAGGTGCCCTCCCAATGGAAAACCAGCAGGACAGTTCTACTGATCAAGAAGGGAGACATTCACAACATCAGCAACTATCGCCCCATCTGCCTGTTGTCTGTCATCTACAAGCTGTTTACACGAGTCATCCTGAACAGGATTAGCAGAACACTAGATGAAGGACAACCATGTGAGCAAGCAGGCTTCCGGAAAGGATTCAGCACAATCGACCATATCCACACAGTAACCAAGCTCATTGAGGTTTGTAGGGAGTACAAGATGCCGTTCTGTCTCACTTTCGTTGATTTACAGAAAGCCTTTGATTCTGTGGAGTCTGAAGCAGTCATCGAAGCACTAGCCAAACAGGGTGTTCAAACCCAACACATCAAGATCCTTCGTGAGTTGTATTACAGATTCACCACCAGGATCTCACCATTCTACAAAGAAGTGATCATTAATGTGAAAAGAGGGGTTCGACAGGGTGATACCATTTCACCAAAACTATTCAGTGCCACCCTCAAGAACATCATGCGACAAATAGAATGGGAAGGAATGGGAGTGAAGATAGATGGTCGGCAACTACACCACCTCCGCTTTGCTGATGACATCGTTCTAATAACACCAAACACTAGCCAAGCGGCACAAATTCTGGCTGACTTTGACCGAGAATGTGGAAAGATAGGTCTACAGCTGAATCTAAAGAAAACTATGTTTATGAAGAATGACCTAGTTCCAGAGGCCCCATTCACTCTCAATGGAACAAACATCTCTGAATGCAGCAGTTATGTGTACTTAGGTCGAGAAATCAACATGATGAACGACCTAAAACCTGAGCTGCACAGGAGGAAGAGAGCAGCATGGAATGCCTTCAGAGGCATCAAGAAATAGCTAAAAAGGACAAAGAACCTCCAGCTCCGGCCACATCTCTTTGACTCCACCGTTCTCCCTGCATTAACATATGCCTCAGAGACCTGGGCCCCTACGAAAGCAGGATGAGAATGCTATTCACGTCTCCCAGAGAGGAATTGAAAGAGCTATGCTTGGAATATCATGCCTCACTCAATGAGAGAAGGAATCCGGAGTTATGACCTCGGTCGCTATTCCAGAATCAGGGACGCTGTCTCGTTTGCCAAGGCATCGAAAATCAGATGGGCTGGACATGTAATGCTATTTGGAGACAACCGCTGGACTAGAGCCGTTACAGACTGGATCCCACGGGATGTCAAAAGATAACGTGGCCGCCCACCTACAAGATGGTCAGACTTCCTTGTCAAGACCCTGAAGGAACGGTTTGAGGCTCTT
The DNA here is from genome assembly GCA_021461705.1 of Cryptotis parvus. Lineage (NCBI taxonomy): Eukaryota > Metazoa > Chordata > Mammalia > Eulipotyphla > Soricidae > Cryptotis > Cryptotis parvus. The sequence continues at coordinate 62,747 of JAJIBD010008665.1, read as the reverse complement.
CATATTCCTGCATCAACCAGATGCCATTGGGGTGCATTGGCATGTGATAGGGTCCAATGGAAATGTTACTGGCGCCTGCTCGAGCAAATCGAGGAATAACGGAATTCAAGTGATCAAGTGATCACTTGATCAAGGGATATGCACCTAACGAGGGACCAACAAATACTTAAAACAACTGCTAATAAACTTGAAGAAAGCATCTGTCAAAACAATGGTATTTATAGATTTCAGCACCATGTTGTCATCTCTTTATAGATCAACCAGACTAAAAGCTCAGTAAGGAAATACTTTATTTGAATGAAAAAAATAGAAGAGGAATTATTAGTTATGTATAGGACTTTTCATCCCCAAAACTGGATACACATTCTTCTCAAGTGTACATGGGATCCTCTCCAGGACAGATCACATGCTAGACCACAAAATACAAATTTAAGAGTACAGAAATAATTGTATCAACTATCTTTTCACACCACAATGAACTGAAACTATAAGTGTATCACTCACAGAAAAGGAGAATCAAATAAAATCCCTGAAATCTGAACAGTTCATTATAACAAACAGTGCATTAAAGAGGAAATCAAAAGATTCCTAGAAATAAATGAGAATAAGGACACAAGTTACCAGAAATGCAGGACACAGCAAAAGCATTATTAAGAGGAAAGTTTATGTAGGCATTCATCAGGAAGGAAGGGCCTACATAAATAACTAAATTTTTATCTTAATGTCATTGAAAATGACCAGAACTTGAAACAAGGCAGGAAGAAGTAAATCATAAAAGAACAGATATCAATGATCTCTGATCCCAAAAACCAATCTATAAAATCAAAGAAACCAAAAGCTGGTTCTTTGAAAAAAAAAAAAAGATAGAAAAACCACTAAGAAGACTCACAAAAATAAAGAGAGAGAGAGAGAGAGAGAGAGAGAGAGAGAGAGAAAATAAACCCAGATTTGCGATATAAATCAGGATTGAAAAGGGGGACATCACAACAGAATCTACAGAAACCCATAGGATCAGCAGATATTTCTTTTGAGAATCTTTATGTCAAGAAATATGAGAACCTTAAAGAAATGGATAAATTGCTGGGTTTCCAAGGCGGAACTGAGAAAATTTAGAATATCTGAACAGACCAGTCACACTGAGAAAATTGAAACTGTAATCAAAAGTCTTCTTCAAAACTAAAGCCCAAATCAAGATGCGTTCACTAGTTAATTATTTCAAACCTTTGAAGAGGACTTAATCCTGATACTTTTTAAGCTTTTCATGAAATTGAAGAAACAGAAACACTCCCATTTTCTATGGGGAAATACCATTCTGTTACCCAAAGCGCGCAGTGATGCCACAAAACAAGAAAATTAAAGATAAATATCCTGACAAGCACAGATTCAAAGAACCTTAACAAAATACTAGCAAACAGAACATAGCAACTCATTAAAAGATCACATATCATGACAAAGTAGAACTCTTCCCCCTTCACCAGTCAGTCAATGCAATACATAAAATCAATACAAGAAAAGATAAAAATGATATATCCATATCAATAGATGCAGAAAAAAGCATTTGAAAAGATCAAGTACCTATTCATGATAAAAACCTGCCAACATAATGGGATTTGAAGGGGCTTTTGTCAAATAGTTAAAGCCATTTACCCCAAGTCCACAGCACATGTTATTCTCAATGGGGGAAAAACTAAAGGTTTTCCTACTAACATCAGGCCCAAAACAAGGTTGCCCACTCTCATCACTCCTAGTCAATTTAGTACTGGAATTACTTGACACAGTAATTAGGCTAGAAAAAGGTATCATAATCATCATATAGGAAAATACTAAAGAAATTGCTAAAAATCTCCTGGAATCAATGGATTTGATTAATAAAGTCTCTTGTTATCACCATTAGCTATTGCCAAAGAGAGTTTAATAAATTATTGTACATTTGATGAATTAGCTTAGAGACATTTGATGATTTTTTCTCTGTTGAGGGCATGCCCTAATGATCTCTAGGCTTCTGCTTACATTTAGCATACCTTAAGATATCTACTTTCTGCCTGAGGAATGTCCAGAGCAAACCACAATAGGAGTGTGGGCAGGATTGGGTTTATTTTGTAACTTTTTCTATAGCAAAGTATTCTTACCATAGGTTTAGCTTTGGTGCATTTCTCTTACATGCCACACCTTTAGTTTTTTCAAGAGATCACCAGAGGTGATGTCTGAATACGTCATTGTAAATATCTTGCTAGGTCACAGAGACATAACAGTTTGCCTTCAGGCAAATGATTGTGACTCTGCAATACTAAAGGAAAAGCAGGCAATATTATTGTGACAGATTCTGACCTTAGTAGTGTTTACCATTATGCTGGAAATGGGAATGTTTATATTCAGATATGAAACATGCTTTCATCTCTAAATTAAAGCCTGAGATGCTTTCTAGTTCATAGATGTCACTCTCCCCACAGCCCTTTGCAAGGGAGCTTCGTATACCAGGTAGTCAGCTCTGGCATATTAGCATTGGTTAAGCTTAAGACAGGAGCTCACCTGAAAATTTGCTTTTGTATACTGTCTTTTGGCCCCATGCAGAAAGGCAGACCATGAACTCTTAAAGAAGATATCTGGCCTTTTCTCTAAAAAGCCCAGCTCACGATAGACTGGCCTGGAAGCCCTTGGCTGGTTTCTGAGGATAAAAGATACAAGAAGAAATCGGGGCCATTTTTCTTCCAGTTTGAATCTGACCTCCTACTGCACTTGGTTTGGGGTTCAGTGGCCATCTTGGCTTAGGATCCTTACCCAAGCGTGGGTGTGTGTACTGCTAGGAATAGGAAGTTTGGAGTTTTTATGACCTTGGATTGTACTGCCAAAAGCTGCTTAAGTAAAAGTTTTTTGGAAACTGTGCTGAGATTGTGAGTTTCATCTGTCTGCTACTGGCTTTGAGGTAGAAGAGAACCAGCTCCCTTATCTTGTTGGGGGACTGCAGCGGACTCCCCAAACAAACTTCTGATTGTTTTACTGATTATTTGACATATCAAAATTAATTCATTATTCTTTCTATAAGACGCAAAGTCCTATTGACCAAACTTGCCTGCCTTGGGAGAAAAAGGAGTCATAAGTTTGATCACCAGTGCCACCCACATGTGTACCTCAAATTAGAATCTTAAGCAGCTTGTTCTCTGAGACCCCCCACACACACACAAAACTAAAAAATATGTGATACCTGTACTATCAGATCCGTTAAGATCCTCAACTTAAAGATGTGAAACTATTCTTCCTGGAAACAACCTCCAGCAAGCATGTGCTGAGAATTGCAGTACCCCTTAAAAACTACAAGAATGGGCATGGCCACCACAGCTAAATGTGTGACTCCATTCTGGTGTGGAAGACCTAAACTGCAGTGGGAAAGCAGCCAGTACTCACAGTAGGAAAAGAAATAAATAAAAGAAAGGGGGAAATGATTTTAAAAATGGATAAGTAGTTGTGAGAATTAAAATGTTTGGATCATTAGCCCCTGTTTTATTATATTTGTTTCCTGTAAATGTATATTTTATATCAAATTTTAAATCCAACCCCAAACTAGATGTGTTTCAATTGCTGCTGAACTGTTCTTATAAGTAAAACTGTATTTTGGGGTAAAATGTGTAAAAATCTTGTCATCCTCTGATTACTTTTATAGAAAAAAATGATCAGAATAATAAATGCACAACAAACTCTATATAAGAATTTCACCTTCGAAAATGTTTCCGGAGTTCCACTAACATAATCAAAAAGTGTCAACATTTACCACATGAAGCAAGTGTTCTATTTTTTAAAACATACTGGCACTCTACTGTTTGACACATTAATCAAATCCCATAAGGATATAGACAGAAAACAAAATGATAATGGAATCTTGTCATTTCACAACCATCAAAAATCAGAAAGTAGCAGTAGGACAAAAAGATCTTTCCTGGTAAGTGTAGGTGGTGATTAGAATACTAAAGATATCCTTGTTTTTTTGTGAAGTAACTCCCTGATCATACACTCATGCTTTTATGACACATATATATGTTCATACATTGTTCTGGGTATCTTCTTATTCATCTCTGGTTCATTGTTATGTGAAATTTATCTACTTCTAAATTATTATAGAAAAGAAAAGAATATTAGGAAAAGAAGAGTCCAAGTATTTTTTACCAAAAGTCCACAAACTTCTTGGAAACAAAACTGGTCCTTTCCAGTGGCCACATTAGAACAACGAAAAATATATGAGGAAACAAATGCACTAAGCAACAGTGTTTTTTAAATAAAACATGATAATTAACATTTTGTTCTGCATTTCTACATGATGACTAGATAATAGAGATTCAATACTAGGTAAATTCTATTGATACCGTTAAGCATCTCATTAGACAGTGTACTGCCAATCAAACACTCTGAACAGTCTATTATTGAGGATTTTATAAATGGGAATTATGAATTCTGCTAGAAACAACCAAGTCACCGAAATATAATTATATAGAATGGTAAGTGTCATTATGATATGAAATTCTTTAAGAAATGGAAAATATACTAAATAGTGCTCAAATGAATTCTAGAGAATAGTGCAGTTGAAAATATGTAATATATTAAATCATGTGTCCTAAAATGATACACAAATGATAATTTATATTTTTTGTATAGGATAATGTTTAAATGCATACATTTAAACATGCATGCATTTAATGCATACATTTAATGTTTAAATGCATACATTTAAATGCATACATTCTGAACTCAGATATGATACCTATACTTATTTTCTTACTTATAAAAATTGTGATATAAAACTATGTTTCCAAATGAGATTCAATATTATCTAATTTAGGCACTACATTATGAATTAAGCCTATTATTAACACAAGGCAAAATACTTAAGATCACTTGTATCACTTGTCTTCCCATTGTTCATCAATTTGCTTGAGCAGGCACCAGCTACGTCCTGTCATATGCTAGTGTAGCCCAAGGACATCTGCTAGCTCCAGGAACATAAAGAGCCTCAAACCATTCCATCAGGTCATGAGAATGAGGTCTGTAATTGTTACTGGTATTTGGTGTATCAGATATGACATGGGTAGCTTGCCAGGCTCTGTCATGCGGGTGGGATACTCTTGTAGTCACCTCTAATCTCAAGAATTTATTGATGAACCATGTGGCCACATTGCAGCAATGTGAGCCGGGCTGTGATCAGCTCTTCTGCTGGGTGGAACTCTGATGAGAGGAGTCTGTATGTGGAAAATGGTGGCCCTCATGGTGTGGGGTCCTCTAGCTTCTTGGGAGGCTCTACTAGGGTGGCGGGCCAGGTACCAAATCTGTGTCAGATGTTAGTCTGCAAAACAAATGCCCTGTGATTTTCCTCCAGTGCCAAGGCAACATTTAAAAAAATGAACCAATAGAACCATTCTATGAACCATTTAAGTCTTCAATGTACACAAAACAGAACACTTGAACATATGGACTATGAGAAGGCGGTTGAACTTCACTATCTAGAGTAAGTAAAAAAATACTTAAGATAGAACATTTAAAATTGTAACATACCTCTAGTGTTCAAACTAGTTCACTGAGTTTTTATTTATGATGTAGTTAAGAAGTTATATGGACCAGAGCAAGAGCACAGCAGGTAGGGTGTTTGCCTTGCATGCGGCCAACCAGGGTTCGATACCCAGCATACCATATGGTCCACTGAGCACTGCTGGGATGAATTTCTGAGTGCAGAGCCAGGAGTAACCCCTGAGCATTGCCGAGTGTGACCCAAAAGGCAAAAAATAAATCAGAATGTTCATCTGCACTCTATTTGCACCCAATTTTAGTGCTAAAATTATATTGAATATAATACCAGTAACAATTATAGACCTTATTCCATGACTTGATGGAATGGTTTGAGGCTCTTTATGTTCCTGGGTGGGCAGATGCCCTTGGGCTATCTCGCATGTGACAGGGCATATTGAGATGTTACTGGTGCCTGCTCGAGTAGTCAATGATCTACAGGAAGTCAAGTGATCAAGTGATCAAGTGATAATATCATGAAAGAGTAAGAGAGATTATGTCTGGACAATATCTTAATAGTTTTTATGTAGATATTAAACTTCAAGAACAATATTTTTATCTTTATGCAACTGTAAATCTGCCTGGTAAGAGTTAACAAGAATATATTAATACATTTACCCCAAGCCCACCTTAAGACAATAAAATATCTGTGTATCACATGGTTAAAATTGAACACATTCTGTTTCGTTTAAAGACAATACCAGTTCAACTAACGACCTGAAGATTTGAGAGATTCAAATAATATGTATAACTCCTTTCCTGGAATGACAAAGTAAGCTACTTACTTTTAAAGGTATTTATGGGGTGGGAAATGGGGGAGGGAGCTTTTCACTTTTCAAAAGGAACATAGGATGTTCATGCTCCTAGTAGACTGAGTACATGACAGAGTAGACTGTGACATATTATGACATAGTAGATTGGACTAGGAATAAGTAAATAAAAAGAATAGTAAGAAGAGCCTGGCAAGCTACCCATGGTATATTCAGTATGCCAAAAACAGTAACAATAATGGACCTCATTCCCAACAAATGGAGACGTTACTGGCGCCTGCTTGAGCAAATTGCAAATCGATGGACAACTGGAAGACAAGAAGGAAAGTACCTGCCCTTGTGAATTATGTGAAATTTGGATAATCATCCCATCCTTATGGATTTCAGCTTCTCCAGAATATGATGTTCCTATTCACTTTGAAGAGCTGGCTTTCGAGATGTTTTTGTCTATCCTGGTTTGTCACATTCTTCTCTCAACAACAGTTTAGAGAATACTAGGTCCCATGGTGCCATATAATCCCTACATAGTCCTAGTTGGATTGCTCCACTACTTACAGAAACAGGGATGTAAAGCATTGGATTCTCCATCAGTTTCCACTCTCTAGTAAGCTCACCTCTATTCTGAGAATAATTTAGTGTCTTTATTGGGAGAAGTGTGTATCTTCAGTCATGTATTTAATTTCACCAGTTAAAATACAGATTTCAGCACATCTGAAGCATTGGGTGGTAATCTTGTCTGTATTTAAAATGGTTGCTTTTAAAAATTATGAATCAAATTTGAGCATAAAATACCCCAATTACTCAAAAATAATTTTATATGATGAATACATTTTTAATATTTTTCTAGGAAGACTCCCTTAGTAAAATTTTATCCTGCTTGTAGTAGTTGTTTTGATTTTTATAGACATAATTTGTTTTGGATTCTGTTTGGTCAGTTTTTCTGGATAGGAAAATAAGGAAAGAATAAAATTACCAAAGGATTATATCAAATCCTCAAATGATATTTTAATTAGATCATTTAAAAAATTTTATTATACCACTATGTGATGTACAATTGTAAAGCTGTTCACGATTGAGTCTTAGTCATAAAGTGCTCCAGCATCCATCCATACATCAGTGCACCCTTCCCAACAGCAATGTACCCAGAGTCCCTCAAATAATTTTTTGATTCTACTATTTCCAAAACATCAGAATGCTATATTTTATGATGGTAAAAAAAAGCTTCTAACACATGACTTTCTGACAAAGTTCCTAAACTATTTTACAGAGATTATATAGGTAAAATAAGATACTAATAACAACTATTTCTTAGATTTTAGGGTATTAAATTGTAAAATCACCTAGATTATGCTGGAATGCTGGTACTATTTACCTGAACTCTGCTGGAATAAAACTGTTTGGAAGGAAGGAAGGAAGAAAGAAAGGAAGGGAGGGAGGAAGAGAAGGAGGGGGGGAGGAAGTGATGGAGGGAGGGAGGAAGGAAGGAAAAAGGAAGTAAGGTAGGAGGGAGGGAGGAAGGAAGGGGGGAGGAAGGAAGGAGGGAGGGAGGAAGGGAGGGAAGGAAGAGGGAAGGAGAGAGGGATAGAGGGTGGAAGTAAGGAAGAAGGATGGCAGGGAGGAGGGAGAGAGGAGGGAAGGAGGGAGGGAGAGCGAAAAGGGCAGAAGAAGGAAGGAAGGAAGGAAGGAAAGGAGGAAGGAAGGGAGGAAGGAAGGAAGGGAGGAAGGAAGGAAGGAAGGAAGGAGGGAGGGAGGGAGGACAGAAGGAGGAAGGAAGGAAGGAAGGAAGGAGGGAGGAGGAGGAAGGAAGGACGGAAGGGAGGGAGGGAGGAAGGAAGGAGAGGAAGGAAGAGGAGGGAGGAAAGGAAGGAAGGAAGTAAAGAAGGGAGGGAGGGAAGGAGGGAGGGAAGGAAGAAAGGAAAGAAAGAAGGAAGGAAGAAAGGGAGGGAGGGAGGGAGGGGAATGAAGAAAGTAAAAAAAGGAAGGAAATGAGGGGAGGGAAAAGAAGGAGGGAAGGAAGGAAAGAAGGAAGGAAGGGGGAGGGAGGGAAGGAAGGAAACGAAGGAGGAGGGAAGGATGGAAAGAAGGAGGGAAAGAAGGAAGGTAGGAAGGAAGGAAGGAGGGAAGGAAGGAAGGAAGGATGGATGGAGGGAGGGAGGGAGGGGGGAAGGAAGGAAGGAGGGAAGGAAGGAGGAGGGAAGGAGGGAGGGAGGGAAGGAAGGAAGGAGGGAAGGAAGGAGGGAGGGAAGGAAGGAAGGAAGGCAAGGGAAAGAAGGTAGTAGAAAGAAAAATTTAAAGGATGAAGAACTATCACACAGTGGAAACACCATCTACACTTCCATGTTAGTAGCAGAACTCTTCAAAATAGCCAGAATCTGGAAACAAAAAAAGTGCTCAAGAACAGATGACTGGATAAAGAAACTGTGGTATATCTACACAATGAAATACTATGCAGCTGTTAAGGAAAACTAAGTTATGAAATTCCCATATAATGGATGGACATGGAGAATATCATGATGAGCAAAATTAGCCAGAAGCAAAGGACAGATATAGAATTACTGCATTTATTTGCATGATATACCAGATACTCTAGGAAGAGCAGCTACCAGCTCTCATTGTTGCACTTCCTGCACTTCACTGACCACAAGTAGGAAAGGACAGAGAGAGACTTCCAGCCCCGAGACCACCATCCCAATAGAGCCTCAGGAGACCCCAGAGGAACCCTCACATCATGCTGGCAGCGATTTTCATCAACCACAATCCACAGCTTGTCATAATTCCACCAAAGAGACTGAGCCAATCTCCAGCCTAGCTTGTTAGATAGTCAGTCTACAGAGACCCACCCTTCAGAGACCCACCCTTCAGAGGAAAGTATTCCAAGCCCAGTAATGCTTGAACCACAGATGCATATACACTAGGCAGAGCAGGTACTAGCTCTCCCTTTGGATTTATCTCCAAATTACCAAGAATATTCTACCCACCACTCTAAGAGAGCCCAGCAAGCTCCCGAGACTATACTGCCCGCATGACAGAGCCTGGCAAGCTGTCCAATGCATATTCAATATGCCAAAACCAGGAATAACAAAGTTTATTTTCCCTACCCTGCATGATCCCTTAATATGGCAGCAGTAAGAAGGACGAATGGGAGAAAAGGCTGCAAAGTTTAAGAAGAGAACTCCCAGAATGACCAACCAACTGGGAACTCTTTTGGCACCATTGCAGCAACAATGCAAGTTCTTCAAGAACAAATGACAGTTCTACTGTTCAAGAAGGGAGACATTCACGACATCTGCAACTATCATCCCATCTGCCTGCTGTCTGTCATCTACAAGCTGTTTACACGAGTCATCCTGAACAGGATTGGCAGAACACTAGATGAAGGACAACCATACAAGCAAGCTGGCTTCTGGAAAGGATTCAGCAAAATCAACAATATCCACACAGTAATCAAGCTCATTGAGGTTTGTATGGAGTACAAGATACTGCTCTATCTCACCTTCATTGATTTACAGAAAGCCTTTGATTCTGTGGAGACAGAAGCAGTCATCGAAGCACTAGCCAAACAGGGTGTTCAAACCCAATACATCAAGATCCTTCGTGAGTTGTATTACGGATTCACTACCAGGATCTCACCATTCTACAAAGAAGTGATCATTGATGTCAAAAGAGGGGTTCGACAGGGTGATACCATTTCACCAAAACTCTTCAGTGCCACCCTTGAGAACATTATGAGACAATTAGAATGGGAAGGAATGGGAGTGACGATAGATGGTCGGCAACTACACCACCTCTGCTTCGCTGATGACTTCATTCTAATAACACCAAACATTAGCCAAGCGGTACAAATGATGGCTGACTTCGACCGAGACTGTGGAAAGATAGGTCTACAGCTGAATCTAAAGAAAACTATGTTTATGAAAAATGAACTAGTTCCAGAGGCCCCATTCACTCTCAATGGAACAGACATCTCTGAATGCAGCAGTTATGTGTACCTAGGTCGAGAAGTCAACATGATGAATGACCTAAAACCTGAGCTGTGCAGGAGGAGGAGAGTGGCATGGAATGCCTTCAAAGGCATCAAAGAAATAGCTAAAAGGACAAAAGAACCTCCGGCTCCGGGCACATCTCTTTGACTCCACCGTTCTCCCTGCATTAACATATGCTTCAGAGACCTGGGCCCTACGAAAGCAGGATGAGAATGCTATTCAAGTATCCCACAGAGGAATCAGAAGAGCTATGCTTGGAATATCATGCCTCACTCAAGTGAGAGAAGGAATCCGGAGTTCTGACCTCCGTTGCTATTCCAGAATCAGGCACACTGTCTCGTTTGCCAAGGCATCGAAAATCAGATGGGCTGGACATGTAATGCTATTTGGAGACAACCGCTGTACTAGAGCCTTTACAGACTGGATCCCACAGGATGTCAAAAGATCACTTGGCCGCCCCCTACAAGATGGTCAGACTTCCTTGTCAAGACCCTGAAGGAACGGATTGAGGCTCTTCATATTCCTGAATCAACCAGATGCCATGGGCTACATTGGCACGTGATAGGGTCCAATGGAAATGTTACTGGTGCCCACTCGAGCAAATCAAGGAATAACGTGATTCAAGTGATCAAGTGATAAAGAAGGACGAACAAGGAGTGGCTGATAAAACATCAGGGTGAAACTAGGCTGCCAAAAAAGAAGGACTTAAATGACTGTCTGTATTTTCAATGCACGTACCCTGGTTTCAAAGCATATTTCAAGGACCTATAGTGCATGCGCGAAAGATCAAGTACAACATCATTGGTCTGACCAAGACTAGGAGGCATCAATGGCATCATGTCATTTTTGACACTGGAGAAGTACTCTTCCTTGGAATATGCAATGAAAGAGGCATTGATGGTGTCAGTGTCTTTGTCAACATGAACCTGGCCACGAGCATTGATTCAATTGATTGCCTAATAAACCAAATAGTATGATTACACTTGAAGAGATGTGGCCCACTGCCAGCAGTTTCTCTCTTCCTTGTCTACACATCCACATACAAGAAAGAAGAAATTGAGAAATTCTACATGGAACTGGAGGAATTCTATAAAGAAGTCCTACCTTCTACAAGATCATCACTTCCACTGTATCACTTTCTTCTCGTTCATCATCGATTGGCTAGAGCGGGCACTAGTAACATCTCCATATGTCCTGTCTCATGCTAGTAGAGCCCAAGGGCACCTGCTTGCTCCAGGAACATAAAGAACCTCAAACCATTCCATCAGGTCATGGGAATGAGGTCTAAAATTGTTTCTGGCATTTGGCATATCAAATACGACACAGGTAGCTTGCCTAGCTTTTGCCGTGCGGGTAGCATACTCTTGTAGTCATCTCTAAATCCAGCATTTATTGGTGAACTGCGCAGTCACTTGCGATCGCGCGAGCAGGGCTGTGATAGACTGGTCTGCTGGGTGGAGTTCTGATGAGAGAGAAGTCAGGATGTGGTAAATGGAGGCCCTCATGGAGTAGGGGGTCATGGGGCTTGTTGCAAGGCTCTGCTGGGGTGGCAGTCCAGGGCTAGAACCTGCCATCCCTCCTGGGCTGCCTCGTGAGCGACTGGGCACAGGGAGAGCCAGTAGCAGCTCTGCCCCATGTCTGTGAGTCTCTCAAGATAATAGTCAATGATTTTAATGGCAATCTAGGAACAAGAAGATTGGCCAAAGAACTCCACATCAGGTCCCATGGCTAGGAATGGAACAAACAGGGTGAAAGTCTATCTGAGTTCATCATGTCCACCAAGGCCATTCATGGAAACTCAGAGTTCCAGAAGGCTGAATCGAAACATTGTACATGGTAATCTCCTGGCGGACAGTTCCTCAATGAAATTGACCACATCATCTTCAATCGATGGCTTTGCCTGACTGATGTCGCTGTCATCCAGAAATTCCAAACAGGAATGGACCACCATATCCTTCATGTAAATTCTACTTCACGCAATGGGAAGAAAAGGCTGCAAAGTTTAAAAAGAGAACTCCCAGAATGACCACCAATGGGGAATTCTTTGGCACTATTTTGGCAATATGGGAAGATGCCATCATTGATGACATTGAATAAGAATACAACTGTCTAGTTCAGCATTTAAATGATTGTGTAAAAAACACCGAGAAAAAGACACAAAAGGATGCCTATCTTCAAAAACTCTCAAGCTCATTCTCCAACGTGGCAAGGAGTGAGTCTCAGGCAACAAAATGCTCATGTCCAAGCTCAAAAAGCAGTGCAGAGAAGCCATAAAGAAAGACCTCAAAGAGAGAAGAGCAGCAATACTGGCTGCATCCTGGCTGATGCAGCAGAAGCCGGGAAAAGCATTTGCAACACTTGCCTGTCCTTTACCAACTATAAGACCAAGATGACTGCCCTCTGACATCCTGATGAATCTATAAAATCTTCCAGAAAGGCAATGGAGAAGATTACCCATGACATCTATTCCAATCTCTTTGATAGCCACATCCACCTGCCCATCTACCAAATTCTGCAGTATGGATATGTCGTTCCCAACGTTCTCTCTTCTGAAATACAACATGCCATTTCATTAGTAAAGAAGCAAACGGCACCTGGCCCAGACAAAGTTAGACCGAAACACATGAAGAATCTGACATCAGTACTAATCAGTACACTGGTTCAGATCTTCACACGCCACATGTCTGAATACAAGGTGCCCTCCCAATGGAAAACCAGCAGGACAGTTCTACTGTTCAAGAAGGGAGAAATCCATGACAATGGCAACTATCGCCCCATATGCCAGTTGTCCATCATCCACTAGCTGTTCACTGGAGTCATTCTGAACAGGATTGACAATTAGAATGGGAAGGAATGAGAGTGAAGATAGATGATCAGCAACTATACCACCTCTGCTTCTCTGGTGACATCATTCTCATAACACCAAACATTAGCCAAGTGTCACAAATGCTGACTTTAACCGAGAATGTGGAAAGACAGGTCCACATCTGAATCTCAACAAAACAATGTTCATAAAAACAAACTATTTCCAGATATCCCATTCACTCTCAGCAGAGCAAATATTTCTGAGTTCAGCAGTTATGTATACCTAGGTGGAGAACTCAACATGATGAACAACCTGAAACCTGAGCTGCACAGAAGGAAGAGAGTAGCATGGAACGCCTTCAAGAGCATCGTAGAAATAGCTAAAAGGACAAAGAAACTCCGGCTGCAGGCACATCTCTTCGACTCCACCCTTCTCCCTGCATTAATATCCGCCTCAGAGACCTGGGCCCTACGAAAGCAGGATGAGAATGCTATTCGGGTCTCCCAAAGAGGAATTGAAAGAGGTATGCTTAGAATATCACGCCTCACTCAAGTGAGAGAAGGAATCCGGAGTTCCAACCTCCTTCAAAAATTGAGAGTCAGGGACACTGTCTCATTTGCCAAGGTGTTGAATATCAGATGGGCTGGACAAGTAATGCCATTTGGAGATGACCACTGGACTAGAGCCTTTACCGACTGGATGCCTCAGGATGTCAAAAGATCACGTAGGTGGGTGGCCATCTCGTAGGTGGCCTTCCACCTACGAGATGATCAGACTTCTTCATCAAGACACTGAATGAATAGTTTGAGGCTCTTTGTATTCCAGAAGTAAGCAGATGCCATTGGGCAGCACTGGCACATGATAGGGTCAAATAAAAATATTACTGGTGCCCGCCCGAGCAAATGAATGAACAACAGAATGTTAAGTAATCAAGTGATTTGCGGTATATAAAAATTATATATAGTATGATACCAATCATATCCATGAAGAATGGTTTCAGGCTCCTCCTGTCCCTGGAGCAAGCAGATGCCCTTGGGTTACACTTGCTTGTGACAGGACTAATGGAGATGTTACTAGTGCCTACTCGAGCAGCTCAATGAACAGCGGGAAGACAGTGATACAGTGATGATACCAATATCCACAGCCAGGCAAAATTTGGATCATGAGGTCTTGTCCATGGGCAGAATCAATCACAAGTATGTGGGTGTCAGAGGTTAAGTAAGACAGAGAAGGAATAGTGTGCTAAAAATTAACATAATAATACCAACCTTGAACTGAGTAATGAATATAGGCAAAGTGACATACATGACAAGCTTTAAATGTATATTGCAAGTCACAATGTAAGAGAAGGAAGAACAGAGAGAGAGAGAGAGAGAGAGAGAGAGAGAGAGAGAGAAAAGAGATAAAGTGCCTGCCATAGAGTCAGGCTGGAGAAGGGGTGAGGGAACTGAGGACCTTGGTGGTGGAAAATGAGCACTGGTGGAGTCATGGGTGCTGGTACAATGTATGACTAAAATCCAAATATGAACACTTTTGTAACTGTGTACATCATGGTGGCATAATACAAATTTAAAAAATAATACTAAAATGAAGGCTGAAGAAACTAAAAAATAAAATTATTAGTTCACCTTGCAAGCATTTTACATTCTATTTAAGGTAAAACCACCCTGCAGAATTAATTAAAATACATCAAGTTCTTGTATAAAGATGTGATACATGTATAAAGACATTGATGTTAAACTATATACAAATTCAGAAAAGTAAAGAAATAAATGAAAGAACTGTCTGAAAAGAGTGCAAAGAAGCTGACTCTAGTTAGGTGATTTCAAACATACAATAATACTATTTACTTCTCTTCACCTTACTCTTCTGAAACAAACAGTAAATACAAATCAAAAGACTAAAATATACTCTCAACAGGTTAAAATTGATTAAAATATCATTTTCTCCTTTGTTAGTTGAATTATGCTATCAGGAAATGATTTTCCTAAAGAGTAAGATCTTTTTGCTTCTTACCAAAATTACTTATCACTTGTCACTTGTCTTCCCTTTTTCATCAATTTGCTCAAGCAGGCACCAGTAATGTCTCCATTCATTGGGAATGAAGTCCATTATTGTTACTGTTTTTGGCATATCGAATACACTATGGGTAGCTTGCCAGGCTCTACCATGGCTCTGGGTTCATCTTAGGGGGCCCAGTCTTTTTCTATGTCAGACCATCAATCATCCACAGTTCAAGGGGCAGAGTCCCTGGGTGTAGACAGCTTGTCTCCTGTCTGCCACCAGCCAACACAGTCAGGCACTGCAGTAATTCTGCAACACCTCAAAGGTCAGGGTATATGACGTACTTAGTACCATAATTTTCAATGAACAAGATTAGTGAGATGATACAGTGGATAGGAATCTTGCTTTTACTGCTTTACAGTAGTTCAATTCCCAGAAACACATATGATCCCTGAGCCTTTTAGGTGTGATCACTGAAAACAGGCCAGAAAACAGCCTAGGGCAAAGACAGCTGGGACCACAAAACAAAGCAAAACCTAAAAACAGAATATTTAATTAAAAATTAATAATGAATGAACATGAATAAATCTCAGCAATAGAGCACTTGCCTTACATTTGTGAGAACTGGATTCAAGCTCTAAAAGTGACAAAATATTAATAGCAACAATGGTGATATAGTTAATATTTTTTTCAGGGATAAGTCAAGAGAAAACTATAATTCTTTATTACAGCATTGGACACCAATTTGAGCTTTCATAACTTGTTCATTTTTGACATTTTCTTCATTTTTGTTCACTTTTGAGTCATGCCCAACGACGCTTAGGGCATACTTCTGGCTATTCACTCAAGAATTAGTCCTGGAAGTGCTCAGGGAACCTTATGAGATACCAGATATCAAATCTGGGTAGGCAGCGTGCAAGGCAAATGCGTTATCCATATATTATCTCACCTTCCTCCCTGCACTTTCATCTTTTTAAAATGTGTGTACACTTAAAATGATTTTTGTTGTACAACTGTAAGGGTGTTCCCTTGTACTAAATTCAACATCCCGAGCATTAATAGCTATTGTTCAAAAGGCCAGGGGTCACCTCAGGTGATTCTCAACCTGGGCAGGCAGTTCAACACATGGTCGGGAATCAGGATTGTATACCACTTTGGGGATCTTGTGGCTCCGGGGATCAAACCCAGTAGAGCACACGCCTGGCCGGCAGCCTAACCTGGTCCTAACTAAGATATATTGTTGCCCAGCTTTTAATTTTCTGGGATTTGCAGCTGGCCTCACCTAATCTACTTGTGTTGCTATTTTTTTGGTTTCTGAGCCACATGCAATAGTGCTCCAAGCGTACTGTTCCTGGCTTTGAGGTCGGGAATCACACCTGGAAGGGCTCAGAGAACCATGTAGTGTCAAGTTGATTGAACCTGGGTAGGTCAATAGCGAGCACCTTGCTTACTGCACTATCTCTCTGGCTCCACAGACCACAGCTACTTAGTCACACAATGAGAGTCCATATCTAGTTACATCAGTTAGAGTAGATGATACCAGGCTGTGGTGGAAACTAAGTTTGAACCTGTTTAATATAAGAAGGTGAGCATACTTAGAATTGAGGTAATAAAATTAACTCAACCTGATATGCCTGGAACTTTCTCCATTGGATCCATAAACTGTTGGAATATTCTTTATTTCCAGCCCTACTTGCTAGCCCTGGGTTTTATTGTAAATGGAGGGCTGCTTCTCTTCTGTATGCCCTTTACATATGCTTATGCTACTACATAGGTTATTTTGCATAGGAAGACAGTTGAGGTGATGCATTTATGAGCTAGTTAACTCTGAATGAATAACTCCTGAACATCCATCATATTTCCTAACTAAAAACCTCAGTTTCCCTTAAATTTATTCTAATTCTTTAGATTAAATTAATGCCCCAAAAGCAGGGACTCACTGTGGAACTGAAATGGACCCAGGGCAAGCAGCCATGAATCACCCTGACTTCAACATGGGACAACTAAGTGTCCTGCACAATACTCTGAGAGCAAGGCCACAGAGAAAACACTGTTCTTACACAAATATAGTGAAAAAGGTCATGGAACAAGCTCTGTTTTGACCCGAAGATAAGCAGTGAATCCATAGAACCCTGAGAGAACTGGGAGTAATCAATTTGGTGAGAGGAACAGAATACGGGCTATATGGCATGATCTCTGCAGGAAAAGTCACTCTGTAATTTATTCCCAGGTATAGATAAATGTCCATCTCTCTTAGTGTGTTTATACGAAAATGACTAGAGATATTATGGAAGTGATTGTTTAACAGCCAGGATGAGAGAAAGAGATGATTAGTGATATTGGTTAAATAATACAAAAAATAATAAAACAAAACAAACATCAGAAACTCACCTATATATCTTTTGTGCTTTTTCTATAAAGGAGATCAATATTTATATGAATGTTTCTAAGATACATTTTATTTCACATTTTAATCTCTGTTGGGAATTATGAGGAAATAGTTATTGTCATTTCACTTGGCAGGCATTATTCAAAATGAGTCACCATAAGCTTGTAAAATATTATCAAAAAACTAAGTAGCTTACTATTGGGAAGAATCAAAGTGATAATGACTCAGTTTTTAAACCTGTATCAAAGAAAAAGAAATGCAAATTATTGAGTTTATTTATTAAAAAACATGATTTTAATGTGATTATTTTTTAATAATGCTGTAAGGAGATAACTGGTAAAGGTATTATGTTTCCATTGTCTGAATTCGAGAAAAAAATCATATTTCAAAAATTATTTGGAGAAAGTATAAAGGAAATCTAAACAAATGATTTGGTGGAATTTCACATGTGTTTTTGGATTTGTGACTTGAATGAGTATATGCAGGGAATCTGATTGATGAATTCAGGAGACCAAATCAATAGAGTTTATGCTGCCAATAAATTTGTTTGGAACAGTTTTAATTGAATGCATTTTATGTTTCCATACAGAGTGAAGCTCACAGAGCAACTGATATAAATCTTTCAGAAAAACTAATATAGATATAAAATAATATACTAGAAATAGAAAAACATGCCTTTTTTTCTCCCCATACAAGAAATAGCTCACATTTCTACAGATGATTTAATTATTAAATTAGCATGGTACTGATATTTTATAAACACTAGAAAAAATTATTATATTTGGAATATAATGTATTGATACATCATAACTCTTATATACCATTGCCTTTTTTTCTGTTAGTTATAAGCTTTACTACAAAATTTATCATCTAAAGTTGCACAAGAAATCTTGCACATCTGAAATCATGCAAGTCCTAAATCATTTTTTCAAGGATACACAGAACTGTATTTTTATTTGATTTATAGTATAACACTACCCTGAGTTAAGTTATTTCATTTTTTCAGATTCTAAATGTCTTTATACATAGCGACATTTTAGGTTCAAAGTTTGTTTGTGTTTTATTTAATATCACCTGTGTAAAAATACCATGCATGATGTAGTGAATAATTGATGATATGGTAGTTTAGGCTAAAGAATGATTGGCAAAATCTCACTCTAGCTCACTCAAGTTTCTGGAAATTATTAATTGGAGGGTTGAGGAGGTGGGAAGAGGCTAAGAGTTGGGGCCAGGTGATATAGAGAAGCAGTGCTTTTCTGATATTGTGTCAGCAATTATTCAGGATATCTGGGTTGTGCTTGAGGACCTACAAAGGCATATCCAGAGATGCCAAGGAAACCATAATATGCCAAAGATAAAACTAGGATCAGTCACATGGTAGGCCTTAACTCCTGTAATATCTCTGTGGCATGAAGCCTACTATGTTTAAGTGAACTAACAGAAATTACCTCCCATGTGCAAAGGAAGCTATTACCTCTCCTGGATCCACTTTCAGGATGTTGTCATGTTTGGAAACACAGAAGAGCCTATTTGCAAAATAAATAATAGAATCAAGCATTGACTCCTCAATTTGTTTTTGGTAAGGGGTCTAAGTGTTTTTTTTTGTTGTGAATTTTCCTATTCACAGGTGACATATCGTGCTGTTTTATTTCATTTTAACTTTTATCAACTTGTAAAGAAAAACATTGCACCTTATTGATTATTTTAAAATAGCAGTACTCATTGTATTTCTTTTGTTTGGGGGGGCAAATTTTCTCACCTTATTTAAAACTAAGAGCATATATAATCATTTCTTTCAAGGTAAATATGATAATGTTGACTTAATATCACTTGATCACTTGATCACTTGAATGTCATTATTCATCTATTTGCTCGAGAAAGCTCCAGTAACATTTCCATTGGACACTATCACGTGCCAATGTAGCCCTATGGCATCTGGTTGATTCAGGAATATGAAGAATCTCGAACCCTTCCTTCAGGGTCTTGACAAAGAAGTCTGACCATCTTTTAGGTGGGTTACCACATGATCTTTTGACATCCTGTGGGAACCAGTTAGTAACAGCTCTGTTCCGCGGTTATCTCCAAATCGCATTACATGTCCAGCCCATCTGATTTTCGATGCCTTGGCAAACGAGACAGGGTCTCTCTGATTCTGGAATAGTAAAGGAGGTCAGAACTCCGGATCCCTTCTTTCACTTCAGTGAGGTGTGATATTCCAAGCATAGCTCTTTCAATTCCTCTGTGGGAGACCCGGATAGCATTTTCATCCCTGCTTTCATGGGGTCCAGGTCTCTGAGCTCCTGCGCAGCTCAGGTTTTAGGTCGTTTATCATGTTTACTTCTTGACCTAGGTACACATAACTGCTGCATTCAGAGATGTTTGTTCAATTGAGAGTGAATGGGGCCTCTGGAACTAGTTCATTTTTCATAAACATGGTTTTCTTAGATTCAGCTGTAGACCTATCTTTCCACATTCTCGGTCAAAGTCAGCCAGCATTTGTGCCGCTTGGCTAATGTTTGGTGCTATTAGAATGATGTCATCAGCTAAGCGGAGGTGGTGTAGTTGCCGACCATCTAACTTAACTCCTATTCCTTCCCATTCTAATTGTTGCATGATGTTCTCGAGGGTGGCGCTGAAGAGTTTCGGTGAAATGGTATCACCTTGTCGAACCTCTCTTTGGATATCGATGATCACTTCTTTGTAGAATGGTGAGATCCTAGTGGTGAATCCGTAATACAGCTTACGAAGGATCTTGATGTATTGGGTTTGAAGGCCCTGTTTGGCTAGGGCTTCGTTGACTGCTTCAGTCTCCACAGAATCAAAGGCTTTCTTAAAATCAATGAACGTGAGACAGAGCTGCATCTTGTACTCCCTACAAACCTCAATGAGCTTGGTTACCTTGTGGATATGATCGATTGTGCTGAATCTTTTCTGGAAGCCAGCTTGCTCTCTTGGTTGTCCTTCATCTAGTGTTCTGCCAATCCTGTTCAGGATGACTCGAGTGAACAGCTTGTAGATGACAGACAATAGGCAGATAGGGCAACAGTTGCCAATGTTGTGGATGTCTCCCTTCTTGATAGTAGAACTGTCCTGCTGGTTTTCCATTGTGAGGGCACCTTGCATTCAGACAGACAGCATGTGAAGAGCCGGGCTAGTGTATTGATGAGTACTGATGGCAGGTTCTTCAGGTGTTGGAGTCTGACTTTGTCTGGGTCTGGTGCTGTTCCCTTTTTACCGTCCAGTTGGCATATCAGATTCATAAGGGAGAATGTTGGGAATGACATATCCATCCTGTGGAATTTGGTATGTGGGCAGGTGGAAGTGGCTATCAAAGAGATCTGAGTTATAGTCATGGATAATCTCCATTGTCTTTCTGGAAGATGTGACCGATCCATCAGGATGTCGGAGGGCAGTCATCTTGGTCTTGTCGTTGAGAAGGACAGGCGGGCGGTCCAAATGTTTTTCCCGGCTTCCTTCCAGTATTTCTTCTCTTCTCTCTTTGAGGTCTTCCTTTATTGCTTCTCTGTACCGCTTTGGAAGCTTGGACATTAGCATTTGGTCACCTGAGGCTCATGCTTTTCCATGTTGGTGAATGCACTTGAGAGTTTCTGAAGACAGGATCCTTTTGTGTCTTTCTCTCTCTAGGCATTCTTCACACAATCATGGAGGTAAATTGTGAAATGATTTTCAATCAAGGTGGCTAACATATACATTGCAACTCAAATAGTTAATCATTTCTCTATAGTGTTCGAGTGGTGAAACTTCTTAGTAAACGTAAAGACCTTAGTTAATTTTAAGTATAAAACAAAATTATTAGTCCTACTCATCACAGAGGGCATTCCATTCACAGTAATTATTCACCTTCTAACTAATGATTATTGTATCTTTATGTCTTGTGTCCCCCTTCCCCTTCCCACCCCGTATGGTTGCTTCTTTTTGCAGTTTCAGGGATAAACCCATGGCATTATGCTAGTAAGATATATACTTTATTCCTGAGCTAAAATTTCAGCCCCAATCTTTCTCTTTGACATCTTCCTTTGTCTTCCATCTTGAAATCCCTGCAAACATCATCATTAGCTAATTAGAAAGTGTGTTTAATACCAAGTCTAATTTTATATGTTTATTACCCATTAAAATTTGTTTTTACTATCACTATATTCCTATAATATAATTAATTAATAAGTTTATTTTAATATTTGACACATATTAATCCTTTCACTGTTAGATTATTGCAAGTCCTCTCAGTCACTTTACTTTTCATTACACTGCTTTGATAAAAGCCATTTGAATATTTTATTATTAAATCAATAAATTACTGCTAACAATAATCAAGCACTAACAGTTCCCAATACTATGACACTGTTTCATTTTATTTTCATTTATTTTTGCAACCACCTTACTAAGTAGATTCTATTATTATCTCTGTTCGTGCAGGGGAGAAGTAAAGCTTTTAAAAGCTCATTTAACTACTACAAGTTTATCAAACTAGGACAATTAACCTAAATATTATGCTACAGTGTCTTCTGCTTCCTATCATGGGTTTCATGTTTACAAAGCATGTGCATACTAAAAGATTGTTATATAATTCTTCATGTTTAAAATAGCTCAAATAAAACAAAATATTAATGTATTTGTGATTATTTTTAAACCATAGAGGAGATCATAATTAAACATTAGATGCCCCCACCTCAAAATTGGTCTTTGCTGATTTCAAACAAAGTCTTCTTGCTCTTGTCAAAACCAGACCTCATCTGTGCTCTGTATCTCATCATTTATTTCCAAATATTTCCCACTCCTATATATTATATCTTTTGTTTACAAATATTTCCCACTCCTATATATTATCTCTTTTCATCACAATTTCTCCCTATTATTTTCAGTGCATGGAAATATATCAGTCCATTTTTGAATCAATAATTTTACTGTTACACGTTTTTATCAATTATTCTTCTTTTACTAAAGCAAACAAGCAAAAAAGAAAATATAAAGCTACATATCTCTAATTTTATATTTTTCTTTAGTCATAAAAATGTTTTATTTTTACTTCTTCCACATTGAAAGTCTTGTCCAAGTATCCTGCAATACAGGGCTTGAAGTTAACCCAGATATCTGTAGGACAGGTTTTGCATGTGAGATGCCTCGGTTCTATCTCCAGTATCTCAAGGTCATATGAGCATATGGGAGTGTATCTCAACAACAGCACTGATAAGTGTGGCCAAAATTTTTAATTAATAAATCAAACAGATATCAAGCATGACTTCCATTCACTCTCTACCCATATTCATCTACATGTAATTGTGATTTTTCGTCTACATGAAATTGTGAAAATGGTGACAAATAGTCTAGAAAACATACTATCACAAACATGATATTTTAGAATATCTGTTACAAACTGTCACAAACAAAATATTTTAGAAAACTCAGACATATAAAACTATATGTGATAAAGCTCAAAAATCTGCAAGAATGCTTTGACCCATGCTTGGACCAACATTTGAATCACATTCTCAGGGAATATAAAAGAGTTCAGTAGTAAGAACTACCATAAAGGGGAAAAAGCACAAGGTTTAGCCTCCCTACACTAAAAAAGATATAATTAAAATTTTGATGTCTGACAGGATAATTACATTGTGGAATAAAACCC
Organism: Cryptotis parvus; assembly: GCA_021461705.1. Classification (NCBI taxonomy): domain Eukaryota; kingdom Metazoa; phylum Chordata; class Mammalia; order Eulipotyphla; family Soricidae; genus Cryptotis; species Cryptotis parvus. The sequence goes on along the minus strand of JAJIBD010008665.1, from coordinate 39,604 downwards.
ACTATTCTCAGAAGATAAAAAATTATATCCATAGCAATGCCTAGAATGCTGTCTAAATTTATAAAAATCTGTAGCCTATAGAAGAAAGAAAAGAAGAAAGAAAATCAGCAATTAGAAAACAAAAGGCCAAATTACTTAACTATTATAATTAATAAATATTGCAGACCTATTTTTAAGCACTCAAAGATAACTGGAGAAAATGTCACCCAATTGAGTGAATAGATAGTCAATCACAACAATAACATAAAAATGCAATAGAAAGTAGAGTTGGAATTTGGGGACTGAAAAGTGTCATATCTCAAATTAATCTTCACTAGGTGAGTTGAACAGTATAATAAAGATATCAGAAGCATGTATTACTGAATTCAAAATTAGTATAATATGAAATATTCACAATGAATAATAGGGCCTAAGAAATTGTTCAGGGGTTAAGATGCTTGCCTGTACAAAGTCATCACAAATTCACTTCCCTATAACTTAATATGGTTCCCTGGGCATAAGCACAGCTAAGTGTGACACAAAAATTAAAAAAATAATAAATATGGCTGAAATGATAGTAAATAGAGGATAAATAGTAAATATTTTGCCTTGCAGAAACCATCCCAGGTTCAATCCCCAGCATCCATAAGGTCACCTGAGCACTATGAGGAATAATTCCTGATTGCAGAACCAGAAGAAACACTTCAGTATTGCCGTGAGTAATCCAAAAAGAAATAATAATAAAGAGCAGAGGAAAATGTTAAAAGATAAACAGAAAAGTCATAGTTAGATGGAGACTAAGAAAGACTCATATATATATTGCCAGTGTATTATAGAAACATACCTAAAGGGCAAGAAGGGGGACAATATACAATGCTGAAGAAATAGTAACATGTTACTAACATTCTTAGAAAATAATTTAAACTTAAAGATACTAAGAGCTGAATAAGTTCCAAATATGTTGAATTCAAACAAAACCATAAGGATAATTAAAGCAAATCTCTAAAATTAAAAGTAGGGAAAGCCTTGGAAACTACCAAATTAAAAAAAAATATATATATCTACCAAAAAAAAGACAAAAATAAAAGAAAAGAAATGACAAAAGTCTTCTTATCAGAAAGGTGAGATTATTAGAAAGTACATGACGGGGCCGTAGTGATAGTCCAGAGGGTAGGGTGTTTACCTTGCATGCAGCCAACCTGGGTTCGATCCAGGGCATCCCATATGGTCCCTGAGCATTGCCAGGAGTAATTCCTGAGTGCAGAGCCAGAAGTTACCCCTGAGCATCGCCTGGTGAACCCAAAAAAAAAAAAAAAGTACATGAAACTTTTTTTTCCCTAAAAGAGCTGTCAAATCAGAATTTTTATTCAGAAAAAAATATCCTCCATGAATGAATGTGAATATATATTCTTGTGTAAACTGGAAAAACTTATGGTTAATAGTTATGCTCCAAATAACTATAAAAAAGAATTCTTCCAAAAGAAGAGGACTAATACCTAATGAAAAGAGAAAAATTATGGATGACAGAATAATAAAAAGTAACTGTGAGTATATGTGTATATATACATACATATGTATATTTGTACATATATACTTACATATATGCCTATGTATGTATATATATTCTTATTCCTTTAAATTTATTAAACTATTTCATCAAAAATTTATTTAAAAAAATTTTTACAGGACCAGAGCAATAGCACCAGAAGTAGATCACTTGCCATATGTGCAGTCAACTTGGGTTTGATTCCCTGCACCATAGATCCCAGAGTCCCACCAAGAATGATCCCTGACCACAGCACTAGCAGCATATCTGAGCACTGCTCAGTGTGGTGCTCAAACCAAAATAAATAAATAAAATTAAAGTTTTGCTGTTGCATAATGTCATTGTCATTTGTTACTTGTCTTCCCGCTGTTCATCGATTTGCTCAAGCAGGCGCCAGTAACATCTCCATACGTCCTGTTGCATGTTAGTGTAGCCCAAGGGCATCTGCTCACTCCAGGAGCATGAAGAGCCTCAGACCATTCCTTCAGGTCATGGGAATGAGGTATATAATTGTTACTCTTTTGGCATATCAAATACGACACGGGTAGCTTGCCAGGCTCTGCCGTGGGCGGGTGGATACTTTCCGTATACTCTTGCCAGGCTCTCATCTTGTGCAATTACTGATGAACTGTCTCAAAGTGGGCATGTGCAATGGGGGAGACATCAGCTTTTCTCTTGGGAGGAGCTCTGATGAGCTGTGGAGTCTGGATGTTGGAAATGGCAGCCTTCATGGTGTGGGGGTTCCTCTGGCTTTTTGCGAGGTTCTATTTGGATGGCGGCCAGGGCTAGAACACGCCTTTTCTCCGGATGCCTCATGATCAGCTGAGCACAGAGAGAGCCAGTAGCAGTTCTGCCCCATGTTGTCTTTGTATATAATATTACAAAAAAAGGAAAGATCCCATAGGATTGAATAAAAAGATTCTAAGTTCAGGAGGAAACACACTTGCTTCCAGCACATGGGGTCAATATATAGGGAATGTCCTAGTGCATTTTATTATGAGAATTTTAGTATTTAGAGACTATCATGGCTCAAGAGGGGGTTAGCCCCCAAGGGTCCTAGGGCCCCAGCCCCAAGGGACCCCAATTGCCCCAGGCCCCAACAGTACTCAGGTCAGGGGATAACAAAAACAGCAGATGGTGGGGCCCAGTGCGCTCTCCAACATTGCTCACAATCCATGAAAATCCCAGCTTGTGTCTTGATCTGATGCCCGTTCCCGCTGATTGACAGATAAAGAAATAAGACCACAATAAGACCACAAGCTCTTGAAGCTCTCCTTTTAATCCATCTTCTCTCCTCACTCCATGTCACTCCAGGAATTTCTCCCCAGGGACGTCTTTCCCCTCCAAGTAGGTTTTCCAGCAAGCTCCTCTCTTCAAGACATCTTTTTGAAGGCACCTCTTTTCAGATTCTCTCCCAGGACCTCTCTTCCAGGACCTCCCTTCTCAGGTCGTGTCTATTCAGGGCTTCTCTCTTCAGAGCCTCTTTCTCTCTCTTCCCTCTCTTCATCTATCTCTGTCTGTCTCTGTTTCTTTATCTGCTTCTCCGTCTCTATTTCTCTGTCTCTGTTTCTTTATCTGTTAGTGTTTCTCCATCTCTATTTTTCTGTCTCTGTTTCTTTGTCTCTATGTCTCTTCTTTTTCTGGCCCTCTCTTTTCAGGATCTTTCTTCTTTCAGGACAACCCTCTGGGTCCTAGCCTTGGCCCTGTGGCCATATTACCCTGTGGTCCTGTGGTCTCGGGGCTAACCCTCCGGGCGCAGACACCAGACCCTCTCCCCTAGCCCACATTGAATGCTCTCTTGGGGCCCTTTTAGTAGCCATCTGGCCTGTTTCAGAATCCTAGCCTTCTAACTGGTCATAACTATCATCTACTGGGAGGTATTCAACAGGATACATAAAATAAAAGACTACAAGATTAAAAAATGAGTTTAATGGGTCTTGTAAGATGGCAAAATTTCTACATTCAACTTGAAAATGGGGATACAGTTTCTGTGTGGCCTGTGGATCACAGTACAGTCTTTGTACTGTGATCCTTAAAACAAGCACAATATTATGAAGAAAAATAATGAAACAAAAAAGAAATAAAAATGGAGCAGTAAATAGTTTTAACAAATACAAAAGAATGCAGTAAAGGGGAAAGAGAATGAAAACAGAATGAGTAGACAAATAAAAACAATGATTGAATATAAGCATATGAGTAATTGCATTGTTGCAAATAGTTTAAATATAGCCTTTAAAAAATAGAGATTCAGGAATTATTGGGCCAAAGCAATAGTACAGTAGATAGGGTAATTATCTTTGCATGTGGGTGACCTGGTTTAATCCCCATCACTCCACATGGTTCCCTCCCTGGACCCTGCCAGGAGTGATACCTAAGTGTAGATCCAAGAGTAAGCTCTGACAACCTTTTCTATAACTAAAAAACTGACTAAATAAAATAAAAGGTTGTCACAACAGAAACCAAAAGTATATTTGCCTATAATAAACTTCAAGTATAAAATATTAGTATTATTACTTGTTAAGTAATAAGAAAGATCCCGAAAAGAGAGGGCCAGAAAAAGAAGAGACATAGAGACAAAGAAACAGAGACAGAAAAATAGAGATGGAGAAACACTAACAGATAAAGAAACAGAGACAGAGAAATAGAGATGGAGAAGCAGATAAAAATACTTGTTAAGTATTTGGCATACTTAAAGAAGATAAAAATACTTGTTAAGTATGCGGCCACGTGGTTCATCAATAAATGCTTTATTTGGAGGTGTTTAAAAGAGTTTGCCTCCCGCTCGGCAAGCCTGGCAAGCTTCTCGTGTTGTATTTGATATGCCAAATCCCAGTAACAATTATATTAGGTCATTCCCATGACCTAATATAACGGTTTGAGGCTCTTTATGTTCCTGTAGCAAGCCGATGCCCCTGGCTCTACTGACATGAGACAGGACATATGGAGATATTACTGGTGCCCGCTCTAGCAAATAGATGATCAACAGGAAGATCGTGGATCGTGATCGTGAACAAAATACTAAGCTGTGAAAGACTGACAGAGCTAATTGGGAAAACATACCTTGCCATTTTAATCACCATGTCTTATCACAATATTTAAATACAATAATTAAATATTACAATACTGGAAACTTTAGCCAGTATGACAAAAATTAAAGTCTATATACCACAAAGTGAGAAATAAAATGATCCCTTTTTTTAAAGTAACAGGATTTTCTATGTACAAAATTCCAAGATTTTTTAATATTCTCAAAAAATAAATGATTTTAACAAAGTAAAATATCACATTTGTTTAAAATCCTAATTTATAATTGTAATATTAGATTAACATTTGAAGTAGCTACAAATATCAATAAATATGATCATGTGCACACTTAAATCTAATATAATTTGGGCCGCAGTGATAGTCCAAGTTTGCCTTGCACGTGGCTGTCCAATACAGGCCCGGGTTCGAGCCCCGGCATCCCATATGGTCCCCCGAGCACCGCCAGGGAGTAATTCCTGAGTGCAGAGCCAGGAGAAACCCCTGAGCATTGCCAGGTGTGACCCAAAAAAGAAAAAAAGGAAAAAAATCTAATATAATTTATACAGAATTATTATATTCAGGACTGCAAAATGCTTTCAAAAGAAGTCAATGATCATATTAGTATGTGCAATGATGTAACATGACCATGAAATAGAACATGTAATATTTTGAAAGAATAATCCACCAAAATGAGCTGCAGTATCAATAACATGCTATGAATTCTAAGAGAAACTTTACAAAATTGACCTATTATAAAATATATATGTTAAAAAAAAAGAGGTAGTTTTTCTCAAACAATTTGGAATAATCCAGAAAAATTGTAAAGTTTATTTTATCTGATTCTAAAATTTCAGTAATTTAGAAAATGATATTGTCAGGGAATTGGAACCATAGAGCCACACAAAGAGCCAGTTTATTTTTTTGGCAAGTGTACAAAGAGAAAATCACCATAATTCAATGAAAAAATTACTTATTTTTAGAATAATTCATATTCATATAACTTAGTTCAATATAAATCTCCTTACTTAAATAAAACAGTCCAGAGTGAACCATATTAGTAAATATAAAATATAAACCATGAAATTTGAGGAAGGTGGAGAATATTTTTATTACCAGAATAAAGAATACATATAGATATAACATCAAATGTTCAGTCCAAATTTTTAAAAACTAATAGTACTTAAAAAGTTTTTCCTGTGAAATACATTAAGAAAATTAAAATCAACGTTGACTAGAAGAAAATGCTTGGGAGAAATTAGAAAACCTCAAGGAATTTATATTAAAACTAAATACCTCTCAAAATAGGAAAGCAAGTACACAAGAAATGGGTAAAGAATATAGACAGATGTTTCATTTAAGATATTGTGGATTGCTAATGAGCAAATGAAAGTTGTTCAACATCACTGAATACTAATTATATGCTAATAAAACACTGTATGATACCATTAGATCCATATTAACATGACTTCACCAAATAATAATAAAATATTGATATCACATACACATGAGACTACAGTAGTATAACAGAAACCATCATATATGCTTGTCCGAATATCTGAATAAAAAAGAATACAGTCTCCTTAGAGTGTATTTTATAAAATGTAAAACATTATTTAACATCTCACTATTCTTGGGCATTTAAAATAAAAAAAATAAAAACTTATGAAATAAATATATGAAATATGTGTACATAATTTTATTGCAATTCTTTTTCTCATTATCCAGTACTGGAAACAAACCAAATGTCCACTAATATGGAAATATATTGTAGTTAAACACAAAAGTTTGAGAAGGGTTACATAAGTGTTGTTTATCTTCTGCAAGAGGGGGAAACTCCAGAAGTGAGCTTATCAGCCAAGTATTAGAAGTGGTTGTGATTTGCAAATCTCAGCAAAAGCTGGGATAAAAACTTTTGGGGGCATTTTACTTATTTATTTTATTATTTTTAAATATATTTTTACATTATAAGATATTTATTATCTATTATATTGTATATTATATATCATATAATATTATATAAATGTAATACATTGTATTTATATAATAATATATTGCTTATTATATTATATTTATTATATATTATTATTTTAATGTTTTATTATACTAACTTGAGATACACAATTACAAAGATGTTCATAAGATGTTCATATTTGGGTTTCGATCATACAGTGTTCCAGCACCCATCTTTCCACCAGTGCCCATTTCCCACCACCAATGTCCCCCATTCCCTCCCAGCTCCCCTAGCTTGCCTCTATGGCAAGTTCTTTATTTCTCTCCCTTTCTCTCTCTCTCTCTCTCTCTCTCTCTCTCTCTCTCTCTCTCTCTCTCTCTCTTTCTCTCTCTTTCTCTTTTCCTTCCCTTCCACATTGTGGATTACATACATACATTAAAAGGTTATCATGTGTATCTTTTTTTTGCCTGTACTTAATGCTCAGTTCTAGGTTGGTATTAGCACTTCGGACAATTATTAGCATACTGTTCCATTCTCTGTCTTACCTAGCCTCTGACTCCCACACATTAGTGATAATTTCCACCTTTGACAAGACCTCCTGATACATGTTTTGTCTGACTATGGATATTGGTATCATAATATGTATATATACATATATATACACATATATACATATATACATATATATACATATTTATGTCATGCAAATAAATGCAGTCATTCTATATCTGTTTCTCTCCTTCTGGCTAATTTCACTCAACATGATCCTCTCCATGTCCATCCATTTATATGCAAATCTCATAATTTCATTTTTCCTAACAGCTGCATAGTATTCCATTCTGTAGATGACTACTGTTTATTTATCCAGTCATCAATTCTTGGGCATTCTGGTTGTTTCCCAGATTCTGGCTATTGTGAATAATGCAGCTATGAACATAAAAGTAGGGATGGTGTTTCCGATGCGTGTTTTTGATTCCCCAGGGTATATTCCCAGGAGTGGTATGGCTGGGTCAAATGGGAGCTCAATTTCTAGTCTTTGGAGGAATGTCCATATTGTTTTCCAGAAAGGCTGTACCAGTCAACATTCCCACCAACAATGGATGAGTGTCCCCTTTTCCCCTCATCCATGCCAGCACTTGTTCTTTCTCTCTGTGGTGTGAAATGATATCTCATTGTTGTTTTGATTTGCATCTCTCTGATGACTAATGATGATGAGCATTTTTCATATGTATTTTGGCCATTCAAATTTCTTCCTTGTTGAAGTTTCTGTTCATTTCTTCTCCCCATTTTTTGATGGGGTTGGTTGTTTTCTTCTTGTAAAGTTCTACCAGTTCCTGATATATCCTCGATATTATCCCGTTAGACTATGGTTATAGCACTGAGAAGAAAGGTGAACGGAAATGCAAGCTAAATTGCTAGAATATGGGAATTTTGAAAGATTTCAAGAATTCTATTTTTTTGTTTATGGTGATAACATGATCTATGTATGAGTTAAAATTTGTGAAAATATACTCCATAAAATCTCTACTTTGTTATATGATAATTCTCAAAAAATAATTTTATAAAAGGCAATTTCTTTATTTTCTTAGGAATATGTAAAGAAAGATATCTCATAGAATTCTCAGTTTTATATCTAAAGATATGACTCAGACAATGAGAGTTCTAAGTTATCTGAAAACTCTCACTCCAATATATAGCTGACTTATTTTTGTCACCAATAATATTTTCAATCAAACTTTCTAAGAGCAATTTTTTTCCTAAGGCATGCTGAAATTACAACTTTTAGACATTTTTTTCAAGTTGTTTAAACTCTTTTCTTTACTTGAGTTTCATAATACAATAAGGCCATATTAATCCTACTGGTATAAACTGGTATTGTCTGATCCAACTTTTACTAATATTTGATTGCTTAAGAAAACTTTCCTTAATAGTTTAGGGGAAATATAGATTCAATTACAAGTCAATGTCAAACTCTTTGTAATTTTAAAGGAGGACATACCTATTTCATAAAATGAAGCTGGTTTTCTGATTATTATTAAAGGTCATTGCCACAGCTGTGCATTTGATGAGCAGCTGCGTGAGCTACCAAGAACAATGAACTATCTGATTGGCACTAGACCAGCCATGCCAGCAGTTAGGGTGGAAGGATTTTGAATAGATTTAGAACTAGGTCCTGCTGTGGACACACTGACTTTTGGAGAATTTAAAGTAAATGTGATAAGAAAGGAGTACAATCTGAGGATAACATAGTCATCCTATGGAGTCACACATTGGTTGGGAAGAAAATAACAAGACAATATTCTTCAGAGGGAGCAAATACAGTCCATATAGGAACATTAAATAAATTTGAATTTTATATGCTTATGAATTTCAAAGCAGGATGTTCTAAAGAGTAATTACTCTAATAATGAAAATATTCACTAACCAGGTGATATTTAAATCTTTAAACTTAAATTGAGACTTTATTGTCTAATTGCAGGATGTCTATTGTCCTGGAATAACATAGTAATTTTTTCATTTCAGAATGTTATTTGAAGGTAAAGAAATATAAGCTAAAAAGAGAGTCAGCAGTCTGCAAGTGCAAATGCATATATGTGCTTCTTGTAAATAGTTTTTATTTTTTAGCATTATTCACAAGACTACTGTGTGTGTATTTAAGATAACTTTAGCCTAACTTCATATATAATCTCAAATGTGGAAAAAGAACTCTTATTGCATATTTTAGAGTTTTTATTGCCTATCAGAGCATATTATGTTTTATTGCTTAATTTACATATTTCGATTGCTATAGTTATCTGTCTGCATCATCACTATTATTGCCTTTACTTTATTCATTTTCCTCTTTAACCAGAGAAGATGGCTTGTCCCCTGAGACTTGAAATGTAGCATTCATTGACTCTTCTCTGGTATCTAGTTTGTGAAATCACTAAGTCAATTCCTTAAAAAAAAATCCACAGAAATTTTTTAAAAATTAAAACATAGAAAGCAAAGTTAATTTGCTTTCTATGGAGTGCATTAATTAAAACAGTTACAGTTCTGTGCATTAGATATTAAAAATGAACATGAAAAGCTGATTAATAAAATTAGTAATGAATGAAGACCAGCTTATTTTTAAAGGTGTAGAGTGCAGTGGATGTGGTTTAGTTGTAAATGTGGCTTGGATGTAGAGGACCTAGGTATGATTCCCACACCTTCCAAGCAAAAAAACCAGTTGTTATAATCTATGAGTACTGGTGATATTTAATACTTCACTCTTCACTTATATGTACTTCATATTAAAGGAGAAAATTTAAAGGAGTAGTCATTATATAAACTTGCCTCAAGGAATCTTAATCAATGAATTTTAATGTTAGGTATAAAAATATATATTAGTCTATATCTTTGCGTGTAGACCACAGATATTTTTCTTTATAAAGATATTTTTCTTTATAAAGATATACTGTAATCTTTTTCTTTGCTCTGTATGTTACATAATAAAGTTTCTCCAATTCAGTTACCATCTTTTCATATCTAAGTGAAAACCAAGTATCTCCATGGTTTCTTTGATACAAAATTACTTCTCCATATATAATTCCATCAGATAGAAACACATTTAAATGTAGAAAACAAGTAGTGGAAAAAATGTTTGTTTTCTGAAATGTCCTCGAGGACATTGAGAAGTGAAACTTACCAAATATTTAACAAAGTCAGCATGCTTAGATATTCTGTTCTTTTAGTCATTTGTAATCTTCTAATGATTTCACCTTTCCTCCCGTTTTTTTTCCTCCAGACCCTAAACATGTCCCCATCCCATTTCTAGGTAATTTCACTCATTTGAAGACTAGTCTAAAAATGTGTAATAAAGGTGAATTTTCTTCTTTAACTATTCACTTGATTAAAATATATAATTCTGTTGACCATAAAAGTAATGGTAAAAATGATATAACTTTAGGATATTTTTATTTTTAAAATTGAAACAGCAATTTGGCAAGTTTCCCTAATTATTTTCTCTGCCCCTTTAGTGGAGTGCACATAAATTTTCCACCCTACCAAGATTTCTTGTCCTTTGTTTTAATTTTTTCATGAGACATATGATTTTATGCTAATTAATAGTTTTACATCATACACAACTATACGTTTAAGATAATTATCATTGCTGAGAACTTTTCTACTATATTTTGCCTTTTTTATGTTTTAATCAGTCACTTTATAGTTTTTATACTGTTATTTACATAAATGGTAAATACTATATGTTTAAATCTGATTCTTAAATATTTGCATAAGCTAATAACCATACTGATGAGTAAATACTTTAGCTCCTTAGGACCTTATCTTAAATACCAGCATCCCCAAATATCTTCCACTGCAAAAATTTAACAAGGAAAAGAACAGTGTTAATCAGAAAATCTGCATATAGAGAGTTCTGGAAGACACAGGGCATCAACACTGCTCAGGACCAAGATAGTGTATTAGGACTATATCTGATTGGGCTGAGAACAGGAGACCAACTTTTAAGGTGGTTGATCATTATGATAAAAGGATTAATTTCTAATTTTATTCTTTAGAAAATAAAAATGAGCTGAAATCCTAGACCACCTATCCTGAGTCATTATACAATAGCCACTTATCAGTGATAATAGAAAATGGAGATGAAGAAATTCTCAGGAAATCTCTGTATCTCGTTTAGGTATAATTTAAATGTCAATGATAAGAAATACTTAATCTAGTTCTTACTAAAGTCTTTTCCTTGCAACATTAATTCTGTTTTATGTTCTTTTCAAAAAGAAAAGAAGAAAAGAAGAAAAACCCCAAGAGAAATGAGGTTGGAAAATTCTGGGTTCAACAGTTTAAACCAGTTTCTCTATTGCAAGACAGCTAGAAGCTTTTAATACCCTAGTGTGCACTATGCATTTCTAAAGAGGAGGTATAATACGCAACATTTCTCTGAAATATTGAGTTAAAGCAATATTTTTCCCAAGAAGATTTTAGACAAGCAATTTAGAGACCATATATTTGGAAAGTATCATTCAGATCAGAATCAGTAGCAAAAATAAAACCTTTATCATTACATTACATTTTCTTTATCTTTCTTGATAAACTTGCCAAAAGAAAGTACAATTCCCAAGGGCAAATAAACATATGGGGGAACAGATCAAAAGTCTTAGATAATCAGCCTGCAAATGCATCAGAGTGAACCATGGTTTGAGTAATAATTGGCATCCAGATTGTTCTGCAACTATGCTATTCACAGGAAATGTAAATCTACACATGGCCCAAAAAAAACACCTTTTGAAAGTAAATAGCTACATTCCCTAAGCATTAGTACAGCCTCTCTATTTCCAAAGCTAAGGGTGCTCTTCACTAGCATCCAGTCGGCTGGTGGCTGGGAAAATGTCCAGCAGAACCATGGGCGAGCACTTCCCCACTCAAAGCAAGTGATCACATTGATTAGTAGCTGCTCTGCAGGAATTGGGAGACAGATGCCTCATTCTAATTACAGTTTTAGCACCTTCCACTCCACATTTCCCTGCTGTTGTGGGTGCTGTGAAGTCTCTGCAGATGCTTATCATTATCCACTAAACTCAATTTTGAATGCAAAGTACTATTAGTACTTCACAGGAACTCAAAAGACCTGCTAAAGTGCCATGGCATAGCCCTGGACTTCACCTGAGTAATGGGAAATTTTAATCCTTGGCAGTCCCTGAGACGTTGAGGAAGTCATCTGGAACTTTCATAACTACATTTATTTCATACCTGATCATGAAGTGATCAAGAGATAATGCTTAGATAGGTTATTCCTGACTACAGTACTCAGTGAGCCAGAAGAACAAAGACCAAGGAAGAAAAGTAAGGAAGGTACTGTAGTTAAGAAACACATAATTGGGGCTGGAGTGATAGCCCAGCGGGTAGGGCGTTTGCCTTACATGTGGCTGGCAGGCCTGGGTTTGATCCCCGGCATCCCATATGGTCCCCGAGCACCGCCAGGAGTAATTCCTGAGTGCAGAGCCAGGAGAAACCCCTGAGCATTGCTTCCTGTGACCCAAAAGAAGGGAAAAAAACACTATCATTCATGTAGGAAACTCACCTGGCAGAAAGATTCCATAGTACCGCTCCTGCCCTGCAATTACCTAGAGAGATACTCAATTATTTTTATGTTTCTTTCATATTAAATTCTTATGAATGCTGTTGTTTTTATTTTTATTTATTTATTTATTTTTTTTTTTTGGTTTTTGGGTCACACCGGGCGGTGCTCAGGAGTTAATCCTGGCTCTGCACTCAGGAATCACTCCTGGCGGTGCTCGGGGACCATATGGGATGCCGGGGATTGAACCCGGCCGGCATGGGCCGGGCGCGTGCAAGGCAAACGCCCTACCCGCTGGGCTATCGCCCCGGCCCGGAAGTGCTGTTGTTTTTAAATTAATTACTTCTCCATCTAAGCACATTTTATTGGAACCCCAATATACTCATACACAAATTCATAGCTTTTTTCTTTATATAACTTTGTCCATATCTTTCTGTATAGTACTGATATCTTATATTTACAAAGAAATATTTTCCTTCTTCTGAAGTTCTTCACAAGAGTTCTGAACTAGTATCTCATGCAGTACAACGTATAACAAAGTAGAACGTTTCTATCTCCATCTCCTGAGACAAACCTTCAAATATGAATTTGTATACAACATATATTTGAATAGAAATGAAGATTGCAGTTTATTCAATGGACGTCTCCAAGCTATTATACATAAAAACTGTCCCATGATTGGCATTATAAAGGGAAAATGGGTACTAAGGATTCTTATGTACCTATATTCCAATGTAAACCCAAAATAAATGATTCAACATATTCTGTGTCAGAAATAATTAGTAAAATAATGGGAGTAACAAGAACACAAAAAGGCCTTTAAGGTAAACAAATAAGTTGAAAAGAATGTGTTTACACATATAAAATAAACAATCTAGGAACAATGCAGAATAAGTTGGAGAGAAAAAGATGAATGGAGCCTGACACTAAGATGTAATTGTTGTCAATCTGGTTACACTTTATGGTTACTTGACAAACCATACTTAAAATTCCACCCAAATTCACTTGCTAGTTTAGAATCTCTGAGCATGAGATCCAGATACTGGTAATTTTAAATTTACAAGGTAACTTTAGATGGAATCTTTGTTGTAAACAATGGAAATTTGAGCTGGCTGACTAATTTACTGACTTAAACTCACTAATTTAGTCTTTATCAGAGAAGTGAGATTATTATTTCCAATAATTAATATATAAATCAGGCTAATTTATAGAAAATAAATTATAGATTAGAGTGCGAGAATGTAAGGATGGAAGTTCTTGAGAGATCTGGAAATGAGTCAAATTAAAAAGATGATAGCATAGAAAATAATGGTATCAGTAGAGGTGGCAAGAAATGTTGGTATTCTGAATATATTTTGGAAGAATCAGTAGGATTTTTAAGTGCATTAAATGTGTAATGTGTGTCAAAAAAAAACTAAACTACAACTCAAAGTTTGTGATTTTAGGTTAAATAACTACTATAATTGACTGGAAAATAATGTGAGTGAAAGCATAAATGAACTTTGGGGATTGCATTTCTTTTTTTTAATATTTTATTATACCACCGTGAAATATACAACTACAAGATGTTCATGTTTGAGTTTTGGTTCTACAGTGTTCCAGCACCCATCCCTCCACCCAGCCCATTTCCCACAACGATGTCCCCACTTCCCTCCCCCTCCCCCAGCCTGCTTGCATGGCAGGTTCTTTATCTCCTTTCTCTCTTTCTCTCTCTCTCTCTCTCTCTCTCTCTCTCTCTCTTCCTATCTCTCTCCTTCTTGCTACCCTTTCTTACACATTGTGGATTGTAATACATACATTTAGAGGTTATCATGTCTATCTTTTTGCCTATATTCAATGCTCAGTTCTCTGATGTTATCATTTTCAATGATTATTAGCACACTGTTCCCTTCTCTGTCTTACATAACCTCTGACTCCCACACGTTTGTGGTATACCAGGTTTTGAGATATTGTGCAGGCACCCACACACCATGGGGATCAGGTTATGTCCAGCTGTGGATTCCAGACGAGAGGATGATTGTGGTTACGTTGTGCGAGGTTTTCTGACTTCTGGAAGCCTGGCAGAGGACAGGCCAAGGAGAAAAAACCTGCCCCCACCCCTAGACGCCCCATCAGTCTAGCACAGGGCGGGCAGGCAGAGATTCTGCCCAGCACTTGAATACCTGGTGTCCAGCCAAGAGCCCCCGCAGCAGTTCTGGGCTGGGCCACCAGGCCTTGTGGAGGGAGCTGAGGTGAACGGAGGTGGCCCCAGTCCAGGCTCCCTAAATACCTGGTTGGCGTAGTCGCCAAATCCTGCATGCCTGGGCTTAAATTTGGCTTCTCTCTTGGGTTGGGCTGTGTCATTCTGTGGAGTCTGGACCAGAGGGTGACTATGGCTGTGTTGTGCAAGGTCCTCTGACTTCTGTTCTTGAATTTACTTTCTGAGTTTCTAGAACATGATTGGTTCCACTAGTCTGATGTATTCTGAGGGAGTTCGTGGGCTGGGCCTATAGGCAGCTCGATATCCATGAGGCAGTTCGTGGGCAGGGCCACCAGGCCTCCTGGACAAGACAGAGAGGGGGAGGGGAACCCCAGCTCCATCTGGATATAATGGATCCGGCTATTATGGTGAGCAAGTTTCATCTGGCTGCTTCCGACGACCTATTGAGGTAATGGGCCGGGATCAAAACGCATCTTGCCTCCTGGGAGGGTAATGGACAGCTGGCTAGAGGAAAGCCAGATCGCAGCTCTCTGGGGTAACATTTCAGTTTTCAAAATCTCTTGTGTTAGATATAGAAATTATAAATGTATCTGAATTTGTGAAGTAATTAAATTGACTCAGAACTCAGAAGTTCATGGAAGAAATCTAAGCTTGGATACATACATGTGGGAATCAGCCTCTAGTCAGGGCATTAAAATCCATGAAAGTAATGAGAGAGTTAGTAAAATAAAGAAATAGTTGAGTGAAATAGTTTTCATAGAATTATATAGTTGAAGACAAATATTAGAGTTAGTCCAAATCAAAATCCAAGAAGAAATGTGAACAACTTTTTTTTTTGTAATATGTCCAACAGTAAGAAACAAAGAGGACTTATAATAAGGAAAAATTGGAATTAAAGAAAATTATGTGTTTTTACATTATTATAAATATTTTGATGTATGAGGTGAATATTTCAAAAAACATTAATTAGACACATTGCTAAATAATATAGTATCTTCTTCAGAGATCGTAGAAAACTAAAAAAGATATCTAATGAATTCTTCAAACCCTTTAAGGAGGAACTACTGCCAATCCTTTTCCAGATCCTCCAGTAAATAGAAGAAAGAGACAACTTCTATGGGGCACATATCACCATGATACCCAAAGCAGACAGAGACAACCAAAAAAAGAAAACTACTGACCAATCTCCCTGATGAACACAGGTGGTAAGATCTTCAAAAAGTACTAGCAAACAGAATCCAAAGACTCATCAAAAAGATTATACATCATGACCTAGTAGGATTCATCCCGGGAATACAAGGATGATTCAACATTTGGAAGTCAATCAACATAATACATCATATAATAAGAGAAAAAAACTAAAAAAAACATATGATTATATTGATAGATGCAGGGAAAGCATTTCACAAGATCCAACACCCATTCATGATAAAAACCCTCCATAAAATGGAAATTGATGGAAACTTCCTCAATATGGAAAATTCTCCTCAGAAACTTCCATATTGAGTTCTGAGGAACTCTCCTCAGAGCTCCACCAAGCAGAAGAGCTGATCACAGTCCGGCTCATCAGTGACCCACCCTGCAGCAGTCTTTTTTTAAGGCCAGCCCAGGTATGCCAATCCAGAGATTCATACACATGCGGCAGAGCTGCTACTTTCTCTCCCTGTGCCCAGCTGATCATGAGGCATCCAGGAGGGATGGCGGGTTCTAGCCCTCGCCTGCCACCCCAGCAGAGCCTTGCAAGAAGCCAGAGGAACCCCCACACCACGTGTGCCGCCATTTTCCACATCCGGACTCCCCTCTCCTCATAGCTCTACCCAGCAGAACAGCTGATCATCAATAATTGCTCAAGTTTTGAGGTAACTCCTAGAGTAGCCTACCCACAAGGCAGAGCCTAAAAGCGACCTGTGTCGTTTGTGACATGCCAAATACCAGTAACAATTATAGATCTCATTCCCATGACCTGATGGAATGGTTTGAGGCTCTTTATGTTCCTGGAGCTGGATGATGCCCTTGGGCTATCTCACATGTGACAGGATGTATTGAGATGTTACAGGTGCCTGCTCTAGCAAATCGATGATAAACAGGAAGACAGTGATACAGTGATCCTCAATATAATCTAAGTCATCTACCAAAAGCTCACAGTGAGCATCATCCTCAATGGGGAAAAACTTGAAAACCTTCCCCCTAATATCGGGGCCAAGACAAAGTTGCAACTAGAAGCTAAGATAGACATAAGCGGCTACATGAAACTAAAAGCTTCTTCACCTCAAAAGAAACAGTGATCAAGATACAAAGACAGTCCACAGAATGGGAGAGAATTCACCCAACTCCCATCTGATAAGGGATTGATATCCAGGATATATAAGGCACTAGTAGATCTTTACAAGAAGAAAACAGCTAACCCCATCAAAAATCGGGAGAAAAAATGAACAGAAACTTTGACAAGGAAGAAATATTTCCTTCTTGCATTACAGTTATGTGTAATGCAGAAGTACACCAACTGCTGCATTCAGAGATGTTTGTGAAATAGCCAGAAGGCCAAAAACATATGAAAAAAGGTTGATCATCATTAATCATCATAGAGATCATTTGATCACTTGACATCCTGTTATTCATTGATTTACTCGACTGGCGCCAGTAACGTTTCCATTTGGCCCTATCACGTGTCAGTGTAGCCCATAGCATATGCTTCCTCCGGGAATACAAAGAGCCTCAAACCATTCATTCAGTGTCTTAACGGAGAAGTCTGACTATCTTGTAGGTGGGCGGCCACATGATCTTTTGACATTCAGTGGAATCGAGTCAGTAATGGCTCTAGTCCAGCGGTCAACTCCAAATAGCATTACATGTCTTTTTTCATGTGATTTTTGACACTTTGGCAAAAGAGACAGTGTCCCTGAGTCTGGTTCGTTGATGGAAGTTGGAACTCCAGACTCCTTCTCTCACTTGAGTGAGGTGTGATATTCCAAGCATACCTCTTTCAATTCTCTTTGGGAGACCTGAATGGCATTCTCATCCTGCATTCGTAGGGCCCAGGTCTCTAAAGCATATGTTGATGCAGGGAGAAGAGTGGAGTCAAAGAGACGTGCCTGGAACCAGAGGCTCTTTGTCTTTTTAACTATTTGTTTGATACTCTTGAGCATTCCATGATACTCTCTTCCTACTGCTCAGCTCAGGCTTTAGGTCTAGGTCGTTCATCATGTTGAGTTCTCAACCTAAGTACACATAACTGCTGCATTCAGAGATGTTTGTTTCGTTGAGACTGAATGGGTCCTCTGGAACTAGCTCATTTTTCATGAACTAGTTCATTTTTCATGAACATCAGAGAGATGCAAATCAAAATAACAATGTGATATCATCTCACACCACAGAGATATGTTTTGCACATATCCAAAACAGCAGGAAAAAGGAGTGCCAACATGATGTGGGATATAGGGATCGCTCATCCATTGTTGGTGGGATTATTGACTTGTACAGCCTTTTTTGGAAAACAATATGGATATTCCTCCAAAGAACAGAATTTAAGTTCCCGTTCGACCCAGCCATACCATTCCTGGAACTATAGCCTGTGAATGAAAAAGCGCACAGTGGAAACACCATCTGTACTTTTATTTTCATAGCAGCACTATTCACGATAGCCAGAATCTGGAAACAACCAGAGTGCTGAAAACTGATGACTGGATAAAGAAACTGTGGTACATCTACACAGTAGAATACTCTGCAGCTGTTAGATAAAATGAAGTTACAAAATTCACCTAAAAAGGATGAACATGGAGAAGATCATGTTGAGTGAAATAGCCAGAGGAAAAAGATAGTAGAATGACTACATCTATTTGCATGATATAAATATATATATACAATTGAAATAAATGCAGTCATTTATTTGCAATGTATTCGCATTATATATGTATATGTATATATATATGTATATATATATATATTGCATATATATTATGATATCAATATCCAAGGTCAGGCAAAATATGGATCAGGATATTTTGTTAAAGGTGGAATCTACCACATACATGTGGGAGTCAAAGTTTATGTATGACACAGAAGGGAGCAGTGTGCTAATAATCATCAAAAGTGATAATACCACCCTAGAACTGAGCTTTGAATATAAGCAAAAAAAATAAGCATGATAACCTCTAAATGTATGTATTGCAATCCATACTGAGTAAGAGAAGGAAGAGAGAAAGAAAGATAGAAAGAGAGAATTTAGATAAAGAATGTTCCACAGAGACAGGCTAGGAGAAGAGGAGGGAATCAGGGACATTGTGGGAAAAGGCTACTGGTGGAGGGATGGTTCTGGAACAATGTATGACCAAAATCCAAACATGAACATCTTTGTAATTGTATATCTCAGGGCCATATAATAAAGTCAAAAACATAAAAATATCACATTCATACTAATCAATCAAAAATGAGATCTAATGAAAAAGAGAAGGATCAAGCTTTACTAGGACCACTAATAAGCTACCCCCCCACTCACCACCAAAATAAGAGGGAATCCAAGCCTAAAGTAGCATGCAAGATGTTGTGGAAGAATTACCTTTAATTTTATTTTCTTATTGTCATACTGCCAATTTTAAGATTGTTTCAAAATTTCTGTCACACATGAAATATCTCTTAGAGAAACCTGTAATCAAAATACCTTTTAAATTCATGTTCAGTGGGTATACTTTAATTGTGAAATCTTGTCTTTTCTCTGCCAAAGTAAATTATCTCTCCTTCTATGTTTTGAGTCATTTATATGTCATGTTTAGTGACTTAATAATTTCTCAAAATAAATGTATTGTGGAAATTATCATCTTATATGAATTTACTCTGGGAAAATCAGGAGTCAGTTGTGATGTGTTGATCTCCCAATATAAAACCCCACATAAGCATCTCGTGCTCTAATTCCAATTTTATAAGAATGACTTAGTCCATTGATTTCAATGGACTTAAATCAATTTGAAGAAAATAAAGGATTAACAAAATATGTCTCCTGCCTTAACATCTGCTAGATTAATTATATAACTTTCAAAGGAGCTACAAAAAGGTACCAGAATGGAACTGTCCCAATAAAATATACCAAATTTTGTTCACATAAAAACTAAATTTACCAAACCACTGATAATATTTAATGTCAGTTCATAGAACATCAATGTTCATAGAACATTCATCAATTTGCTCAAGTGGGTGCCAGTAACATCTCCATTCATCCCTGTCACATGCTTGTGTAGCCCAAGGGCGATTGCTCACTCCAGGAATACAAAGAGCCTGATACCATTCATTCAGGTCATGGGAATGAGGTCTATTATTTTTACTGTTTTTAGCATATTGAATACAACATGGGAAGCTTGCCAGAATCTGCTGTGCAGGTACTCTCAGTTCTCACATTTACTAATGTACCACACGGCCGTTTGGATATGATAAAATAACTTTTTAGATTTATTAAACAATAGTTTTTCTTTTCTCCATTCTATTATTTTTAATTAAACATTTTATTATACCACCGTGAGATATACAATTACAACGTTGCTCATGTTTAGAGGTTTCGGTCACCAGTGTTCCAGCACCCCACCCTCCACCAGTGCCCATTTCCCACCACCAATGTCCCCAATTCCCTCCCCCTCCCATAGCCTGCCTAAATGACAGGTTCTTTATCTCTTTTACCTCTCCCTCTCTTTTCCTTATCTTACACATTGTGGGTTTGCACTACATACACTTAGAAGCCATCATGTGCATTTTTTGGCTTGGATTTAATGCCCAGTTGTAGGTTGGTATTAGCCCTTTTGATATTTATTCACACATGTTCCCTTCTCTGTCTTCCCTAACCTCTGACTCCCACACATTTGCGGTAATTTCCACTTTTGGTAAGACCACCTGTAATATTTATGTCATGCAAATAAATGCAGTCATTCTATATCTCTCTCTTTCCTTCTGACTAATTTCACTCAACATGATCCTTTCCATGTCCATCCATTCATAGGCAAATTTTATGACTTCATTTTTTCCTAACAGCTCTATAGTATTCCATTATGGAGATGTACCACAGCAGGGGCTGGAGCGATAGCCCAGCGGGTAGGGTGTTTGCCTTGCACGCGGCCGGCCTGTGCCGGCCAGGGTTCAATCCCCGGCATCCATATGGTCCCCGAGCACTGCCAGGAGTAATTCCTGAGTGCAGAGCCAGGAGTAACCCCTGAGCATCGCCGGGTGTGATCCAAAAAGCAAAAAAAAAAAAAAAAAAAAAAAAAAAAAAAAAAGATGTACCACAGTTTCTTTATTCGGTTCTCGGCAGATTGGTTGTTTCCAGGTTCTGGCTATTGTGAATAGTGCTGCTATGAAAATAAAAGTGTGGATTGTGTTTCCGCTGTTTGTTTTTGGCTTCCCAGGGTATACTCACAGGACTGGTATGGCTGGGTCAAAAGGGAGCTCAATTTCTAGTCTTTGGAGGAATGTACATATTGTTTTCCAGAAAGGTTGCACAAGTCAACATTCCCACCAACAATGTATGAGTGTCCCCTTATCCCCACATCCACATCAGCACATTTTGCTTTTACCCTTTTGGATATGGGCCAGTCTCTGTTGTGTGAGGTGATATCTCATTGTTGTTTTGATTTGCATCGCTCTGATTATTAATGATGATGAGCATTTTTTCATATCCCTTTTGGCCATTCGAATTTCTTCCTTATCAAAGTTTCTGTTCATCTCTTCTCCCTATTTTTAATGGGGTTGGCTGTTTTATGCTTACATAGCTGTACCAATGCCTGATATATCCTGGATATTAACCCCTTATCAGATGGGTATTGGGTTAATATTGTTTCCCTTTCTGTGGACTGTCTTTCTATCTTGGTCACTGTTTCTTTCGAGGTACCGAAGCTCTTTAGTTTCATGCAGTCCCATATGTGTATCTTTTCTTTTTAGTTGCTTTATTAATGATGTTTCACCTTTGAAGATGTCTTTAGCTTCAATGTCATGGAGGGTTTTTCCTATATTTTCTTCAATGTACTTTATGGATTCAGGTCTGATATTGAGATCTTTAATCCATTTTGATCTGATTTGTGTGCAGGGTGTTAGAAACAGGTCCAAATTCATTTTTTTTTACATTTAGCTGTCCAGTTTTCCCAGCACCACTTGTTGAAGAGGCTTCCCTTACCAGTTTGGACTCTTTGCACCTTTATCAACTGATCATGTCTTTGAGGGTGGGTGTCAGGATACTCAACTCAATTCCATAGGTCCACGGGTCTGTTTTTATTCCAATATCATGCTGTTTTAATTACTACTGGTTTGTAGTACAGTTTGAGGTTGGAAAATGTGATGCCGCCCATCTTCTTTTTCCCAAGGATTGCTTTAGATATCCATGGGTGTTTATTATCCATGAGAATTTCAGGAGTGTTTGATCAATTTCTTTAAAGAATGTCATGGGTATTCTTATAGGGACCGCATTGAATCTGTACAAAGCTCAAGGGATTATTACCATCTTGACAATGTTAATTCTCCCCATCCATGAGCAGGGAACATGTTTCCATTTCCTCATGTACTCTTTTATTTCTTGAAGCAGTGTCTTGTAGTTCTCTTTGTATAGGTCCTTTACAAACTTGGTTAAGCTGATTCCAGGTATTTTATTTTCTGTGACACAATTGTGAATGGAATCAATTTCATAATATACCTTTCTTCTCTTTTTGTTATTTGTATATAGGAAAGCCACCGCTTTTGGGTATTGATTTTGTACCCTGCCACTCTACTATATATATCTATTGTTTCTAAGAGTTTAGAGTTCTCTAAGTATAATATATGTCATCTGCAAACAGTGATAACTTGATTTCTTCCTTGCCTATCTGGATGCCCTTAATGTCCTTTTCTTCTCTGATTCTATGGTGAGTACTTCCAATACTATATTGAATAAAATATGTGAGAGAGGGCAACCTTGTCGTGTTCCTGATCTTAAGGAGAAGGCTTTGAATTTTTCCCCATAAAGAATGAAACTTGTGGTGGGTTTTTTGTAGATGGCTTTGACTATCTTGAGGAAGCTTCCTTCAATTCCCATTTTCTGGAGGGTCTAAATCATGAATGGGTGCTGGATATTGTCAAATGATTTTTCTGCAACTATTGATAGGATCATATGGTTTTTATTTTTCTCTTATTGATATGATGTATTATGTTAATTGATTTGCAAATGTTGAACCATCCTTGCATTCCCGGGATGAATTCTACTTGGGCATGATGTATGATCTTTTTGATGAGTCTTTGGATTCTGTTTGCTAGTATTTTGTTGAAGATCTTAGCATCTGTGTTCATCAAGGAGATCGGTCTGTAATTTTCCTTCTTTGTGTTGTCTCTCCCTGCTTTGGGTATCAGGGTGATATATGCCTCGTAGAAGCTGTTTGGAAGTGTTGCTGTTTCTTCTATTTCCTGGAAGAGCTTGAACAAGACAGGCAGTAGGTCGCTCCTTAAAGGTTTGGTAGAATTCGCTAGTGAACCCAACTGGACCTGGGCTTTTTTGTTTGGGCAGACTTTTAATTACTGTTTCAATTTCCTCAATGGTGATAGGCTTACTCAGGTATTACAGGTCTTCTTGTATCCATTGTGGGAGGTTATAGGACTTCAGGAATTGATCATTTCTTCTAGATTCTCATGTTTCGTGGCATACAGGTTCTCAAAGTAATCTCTGATGATCTTTTGGATTTCTGTCTTTTCTGTTGTGATGTCACAATTTTCATTACTGATTCTGTTTATTGGGTTCTCTCCTTCCATGTCCTTACAAGTCTTGCTAGTGGCTTGTCGATCTTGTTTATTTTTTCAAAGAACCAGCTCTTGGTTGCATTAATCTTTCAGATTGTTTTTTTGGTTTCCAACTCATTGATTTCCTCCCTAAGTTTTATTATTTCCTTCTTTCTGCCTGGGTTGGTCTCCTTTTGTTGGTCTTTTTCTAAGATTTTCAGCTGTGAGGTCAGGTTATTTATGTGGGCTCTTTCTTCTTTCCTTATGAATGCTTCCAGACCTATGAACTTTTCTCTTAACATAGCTTTTGCTATGTCCCACAAGTTCTGATAGTTGGTATCTTCATTGTCATTTGTTTGTAGGAATCTTTGGATTTCCTGTTTGATTTCTTCTATGACCCATTTGTCATTCAGCAGTAAGCTGTTCAGTTTCCAGGTGTTTGGTTTGACTCTCTGCTTCTGTGTATGGTTAACTACTATTTTCAGTGTATCATGATCTGAAAAGATTGTCGACACAATTTCTATCTTTTTTATTTTGTTGAGGTATGCTTTGTGGCTCAGTATATGGTCTATTTTGAAGAATGTTCCATGAGCACTGGAAAAAATGTGTATTCAGCTTTTTTGGGATGAAAAGCCCTGTATATATCAACCAGCTCTCTTTCTTCCATTTATTCCTTCAGGTCCAGTATTTCCCTGGTGAGTTTCAGTCTTGTCGATCTATCCACAGTCGATAAAGCAGTGTTGAAGTTTCCAACTATTATTGTGCTACCATTATTTTTTTCTTTCAGGTCTATTAATAGTTGTTTTAAGTATTTTGCTGGCCCCTCATTTGGCCCATATATGTTTAGTGGTGTGATTTCTTACTGGTATACATACCCCTTAATTATTAAGAAATGGCCTTCATTGTCCCTTTTAAACTTTTTCAGCCTGAATTCTATATTGTCAGATATGAGTACGGCCACACCCACCTTTTTTGGAGGAGTTGTTTGCGTGGAGAATGGTCTTCCAGCCTTTGACTTTGAGTCTGTGTTTGCTCTGATTATTCAGATGTGTTTCTAGTAGGCAGCAGAATGTTGGATTCAGTTTTTTAATCCATTTTGCCACTCTGCCTCTTAATTGGTGCATTTAGACCATTTATGTTGAGAGAGATTATTGTCATTAGATTTTGTGCCATCTTAATGTTTAAACTTGTTGTGGTTTTGGGTTGCCTTATTTTACAATAGACCCTTCAATTCTTCTTTTGAAGTTGGTTTTGAGTCTATGAGTTTCCTGAGTTGTTGTTTATCCATGAAGTTGTGTATCTTTCCTTCACATCTGAAAGTAAGTCTAGCTGGGTAAAGAATTCTTGGTGAGGCCTGCAGTTCATTGAGTCTTTTCACAATATCCCACCATTGTTTTCGAGCTTGGAGTGTTTCATCTGAGAAGTCTGCTGTAAATCTCAAGGGGTGCTCCTTTGTATGTGATTTCCTTCTTTGATCTTGCTGCTTTCAGTATTCTATCTCTGTCTATCATTTTTGTCATTTTAATAAGGATGTGTCTTGGAGTATTCTTATTGGGGTTTCTTTTAGCTGGTATCTTACGGGCCTCCTGTATATGGGAGCATGCTTTCTTCAGTTCAGGGAACTTCTCAGAGATGAAGGCTTTGACAGTTTCTTCTTCATCAGGGTTTTCTTCTTGCCCTTCTGGGACCCCAATGAGTTGTATGTTGTTCCTTTTGGCTTCATTCTGATTTTCTCTGGTAGTCTGTTCATTGATTATGAGTCTTTTTTTCCATCTTCTATTATTGTCTAGAGAATCTCTGAACCTCATCTTCGAGATCACTAATTCTTTCTTCAGTATCTGTTACTCTGCTTTCAAGGCCTTCCACTATGTTTTTCAGTTCACTTACCTTATTTTTAATATCTGTCATTTCTGTTTGTACTTTGGTCTGAAATTTACCCAATTCTGCTCTCATGGCCTCCTGTATTTTATTGACTCTGTATTCCATTGTTTCTTTGAATTCCTTCTGCATCTTTAACAGTTCCTTCCAAAATTCCTTTTCAGAGAGGTTCTATAGCTCATCGTTATTGCTTGACTCATTTGTATTAGTGATTTTAATCATAGAGCTTCAAGGAATTCTGCATTGCTTTACCATAATGAATATAGTAGGTTGAAAATGTGTGTTCAGGTGACTAGTCAATAGAGTTAGTAGGTGCCTGAATTACTTTGCAGTTAGGGATGGATAGCAAAGAATGTAGGGGCAAATGGTCTGTGGTATCTCAGGTAGATAGATATAACTTTGCGCGGACACACTTTGCATCCACATGGTTTTTAATTTTGGGGTGTTGGTAGGCGGTTCTGGAGTCAGGGGGTCGGGACGGAAGTCATCAGGTGGAAGGTCTGAAGAAGCTGGTTGTGGCTTGGTCCCCTTCTCAAAGTTCCAGCCTTTTGTCCTGGAACTGAGTGCCTTGGGGGAGTGCCCACCGCGGGAACACACCTGGTGGGGAGAGCGGGAGCTGCTGGGCGACGGGACAGAAGTCGTGGAGGCAGAAGGTCTGAAGAAGCTGGGTGTGGCTTGGTCCCCTTCTCAAACTTCCAGCACTTTATCCTGGAACTGAGTGCCTCAGGGAGTGCCAGCCACGGCAACACACCTGGTGGGGAGAGCGGCTAGCTGCTGGGAGTCTCCATTCTATTTTAAAGGAAAGTTTTTAATGCCACCAGGGCAAAAATTAGTCTTTTAGTTGTATTTTTAATTAAAAGTATATACTAATTGGGTGACAAAAATTTCTCAGGAATCACTTCTGCAATATCAGGGGATGATATACAGTGCAAGGTATTGAATCAGAGTCAGCTGCATGCAAAAATTGCCTTGACTCCTGTACTACAAGTTTGTTCCTTTATTGTTAAATAGTGTGGTGTATTAAGGAAGTATATTTAAGAAGTATTATAGAGATCTGACTTTCACAATTTCCAGCAATCATACAAAAATTGTGATGTAAGAATGCTACAAATTTAGTTGAAATTTTAGTTGATAAAAATTATGTAAAACATTTTGATTGTTAAAAATTATTACAAACAGGGCCAGAGCGATAGCCCAGCGGGTAGGGCGTTTGCCTTGTGCGCCGGCCCATGCTGGCCTGAGTTCGATCCCCTGGCATCCCATATAGTCCCCCGAGCACCGCCAGGAGTAATTCCTGAGTGCAGAGCCAGGAGAAACCCTGAGCATTGCCGGGTGTGACCAAAAAAAAAAATTATTACAAACAAACCCTCTTGCTGGGTCACCTCCCATTCAGTTACCCTCCCGGGGCATGGCTAGAATGGGCATGTGGTGAAAGTGGTAAAGCACTAGGCCAACAGCAGAAACCAAAACTACAGCCCCCAGAAGTCCAAGCAGAAGAGGAAACAAAGGGGAAACTTTGAACCCTCATGCTTGATTAACTCCCCTTCAGGCACCCTCCATGGGGGTGTGGCTGGCCAGATATTAATACAAAAAGCAGAAAATTCAACAACAAGGGGAAGGTAATATCCTCGAAGAGGAAAAGGAGAACACCTTCTGTGGAACATCTCTAGATTCCTACCTGACAGTGAGGAAGTAACAGTACCACAGAAGAATCAAACCCCAACCATCACAGCACTATGGGGAAAACAACACAGATCCCCAGCTCAAAGAGCATATGAAGAAACCAATCCTGAAAACTCAAAAAGAATGCAGACATACATAATATCTCTAACAAAGAATTCAGAGAAGAAATGGTGAGGATATTCAATGAGGTCAATGAAAAAATGGAACAGATGTCCAATATAACAAAGGAGAACATAAATGAAGCAATGGAAAGGGCAGTCAATACATTCTGGGAGGAATCACTATCACTATCACTATCTTCCCGTTCAACATCTATTTGCTAGAGTATCACTGTATCACTGTCTTCCCGTTCATCATCGATTTGTTTGAGCGGGCACCAGTAACATCTCCATATGACCTGTCTCATGCAAGTAGAACCCAAGGGCACCAACCTGCTCCAGGAACATAAAGATCCTCAAACCATTCCATCAGGTCATGGGAATGAGGTCTATAACGGTTACTGGTATTGGCATATCAAATACGACACGGGTAGCTTGCCAAGCTCTGCCGTGCGGGTAGCATACTCTTGTAGTCATCTCAAAACCCAGCATTTATTGATGAACTGCACGGCAGCAAGTAGCCACAGGAGCTGGGCTGTGATAGGCTGGTCTGCTGGGTGGATTTCTGACTAGGGGGAAGTCCGGATGTGGAAAATAGAGGTCCTCATGGAGTGGAGGGTCGTCTGGTTTGTTGTGAGGCTCTGCTTGGGTGGCGGGCCAGGGCTAGAACCTGCCATCCCTCACGGGAACCTCATGAGCGGCTGGGCACAGTGAGAGCCAGTAGCAGCTCTACCCCATGTCTGTCTCTGGATCAGCATACCTTGGCCGGATTAAAAAGACTGCAGCAGGATGGATCTCCATGAGCCTGGCTGTGATAGGCTGGTCTGATGGGTGAAGTTCTGACGAGGGGGAAGTCCGGATGTGAAAAATGGAGGTCCTCATGGAGTGGGGGGTCGTCTGGCTTGTTGTGAGGATCTACTGGGTGGTGGGCCAGGGCTATAACCTCCCATCCCTCCCGGGCTCCTCGTGAGCAGCTGGGCACAGTGAGAGCCAGCAGCAGCTCTGCCCCATGTCTGTCTCGCTTTGCTAGAGTGGGCACCATTAATATCTCCATATGTCCTGTCTCATGCTAGTAGAACCCAAAGGCATCCGCTTGCTCCAGGAACATAAAGAGCCTCAAACCATTATATTAGGTCATAGGGATGACCTAATATAAATGTTACTGGTATTTGGCATATCAAATATGACACGAGCATCTTGCCAGGCTTGCCATGCGGGTGGCACAGTCTTGTATTCACCTCTGAATAAAGCATTTATTGATGAACTGTGCATCTGCACAAGCTGGGCTGTGATTGTCTGGTCTGCTGGGTGGAGTTGTGATGAGAGGGAAGTCCAGATGTGGAAAATGGCGGCCCCCATGGAGTAGGGGGTCGTCTGGCTTGTTGTGAGGCTCTGCTGGGGTTGCAGGTCAGGGCTAGAACCCGCCATGCCTCCCGGGCGCCTCATGAGTGTCTGGGCACAGGGAGAGCAAGTAGCAGCTCTGCCCGATGTCTGTGATTCTCTGGTTCAGCATACCTGGGCCGGATTGAAAAAAAAACTGCTGCAGGATGAGTGGAAATTGGAGCAGAAATGAAAACAATGCAAATAGAAATATCTCACTAACAAACTAGTAGATGATTAGAAAAACCAATAGGGGCTCTCAACAGCAGAATGACTGCAGCAGAAGACAGAATCAGTGAGACTGAGGATGACATGCAGAAAGCACTCAGGCAAATACACAAGATGAAAAACAGACCAGAAAATGAATCAGTGGTGGAACAGAGAACATCGGGGTGAATGCAAGAGGAACAATATAAAAGTAACAGAGTCCCAGAGGGACAGGAAGGCAACCACAAGGAAATAGGAACAGTAAAAGATATTCTTTCTGAAATGTTCCCAGAGTTAAAGGAAGTAGGCATCCAGATCCAAGAACCCCGAAGGGAACCAGCAAAAAGATGCCCAAATAGAAAGACTCCAAGATATATCCAAGTCATAATAATGGATGCCATAGATAGAGATTATTCTTCATGCAGCAAGATCAAAGAAGGAAATTATATACAAAGGAGCATCAATTCAACTTTCTGCAGACCTATCAGAAGAGATCTTACAAGCCGAAAGCAGTGGTGGGATATAGTGAAAAAACTCAATGTAATTAATGCCTCATCCAAATTTGTTACCTGGCTAAACTCTCACTGAGATTTTAAGGATAGTTACACAGCTTATGGATAAACAACAGCCCAGGAAATTCATAATCTCAAAACCAACCTTAAAAGAAGGGCTCAAATAACTTCTCTAAGATGAGAACAAACCAAGAACAACAACAAACCTATACAGAAAGATGACACAAAATCTCATGACAATAATGTCTCTCAATGTCAGTGGTCTAAATGCATCAGTTAAGAGACACAGAGTGGAAAAATGTATCAAAAAATTGAATACAACATTCTGCTGTCTTCAAGAAATACATCTGAATAATTGGAGTAAAGACTGGCTCAGAGTAAAAAGCTGGAAAACAATCCTTCACTCAAACACCAGTCCAAAAGGTCGGGTGGCCATATTGGTATCCGACAAAATAGACTTCAGACTAAAGAAAGTCAGAAGGGACAGTGAAGGTCACTTATTAATGGTCATTATATATATATATATGTATATATATATATGTATACATATATATATATATATCAGAAAAAATTTACACTCCTAAACATATATGCACCCAACAAGGGGCCAGCAAATTACCTAAAACAGCTACTGAAATACTTCAGTCTTCATCTTTCTTAGTTGGAGACTTCAACACAGCTCTATCAACTCTTGATAGATAAGACTGAAACTTACCAAGAAAATACTGGCCCTAAAAGAAGAGATGGAAGAAAGAGGGCTAGTAGATATATACAGGGCTTTTCACATGCTAAGCCATAAAAATACCTCCATATAATCAAGAAGATAGACCATGATACACGGAAAATAGAAGTTAATTGCACATAAAAATGGAGAATAATACCAAGCACTTAAAAACTAAAAAGCTCACTGTTGAACATCCAGCACATCATAAAAGAAATCAAAGAGGAAATCCAAAAAATTCCTTGAAACAAACTAAACTTAAAACACAAATTACCAGAACTTGTGGAATACAGAGAAAGTAGTGTTAAGAGACAAGTTCATAATTTTTAAGCATTCATCAGAAAAGAAAAGGCCTTCATAAACATTCTGAATTTAGAGTTTAAGATCTTAGAAAGCAATCAGCAAAAGGAACCCAACCCAGGAAGAAAGAATGAAATGATAAAACTCAAACCAGAAATTAATACGATGAAATCCCAAAAAACAATTCAGAAAATGAATGATATCAAGAGCTGATTCTTGAAAAAAAATGAATAAAATTGACAAACCACTTGCATGACTTGCAATAAAAGGGAAAGAGAGAACCCAAATAAATAGAAGCAGAAACGAAAAAGGGGAATCACAACAGAAACCACAGAAATTCAAAAGATCATCAGAGATTACTATGAGAGTCTGTATGCCATGAAACAAGAGAACCTAGAAGAAATGGCCGAATTCCTGAATTCCTATAGCCTCTCAAGGCTACAACAAGAAGATTTGGAATACTTCAACAAACCTATCACCATTGAGAAGATGGATTCAGTATTCAAAAGTCTCCCCAAACACAAAAGCCCAGGTCCAGATGGATTCACCAATGAATTTTACCAAATCATTAAATAGGACATGCTCCTAGTCCATTTCAGTACTTCTGGGACAGTGAAAAAAACAGAAACACTCCCAAATAACTTCTACGAGGCACATATCTCCCTAATACCCAAAGCAAACAGAGATATCACCAAAAAGGAAAACCGTAGACCAATTTCCTGATGATCACAGATGCTAAGATCTTAAATAAAATACTAGCAAATAGAATCCAAAAAGTTATCAAAAAGATTATACACCATGACCTAGTAGGATTCATCCTGGGAATGTTCAACATCCACAAGTCAATCCACATAATACTGTCTTCACTGTGTTCCCGTTATTGCTGATTTGCTCGAGCGGGCACCAGTAGCATCTCCATGTGACCGGTCTCATGCAAGTAGAGCCCAAGGGCACCTGCTTGCTCCAGGAACATAAAGAGCCTCAAACCATTCCATTAGGTCATGGGAATGAGGTCTATAATTGTTACTGGTATCTGGCATATCAAATACGACATGGGTAGCTTGCCAGGCTCTGCCGTGCGGGTAGCATACTCTTGTAGTCATCTCAAAACCCAGCATTTATTGATGAACTGCGCGGCAGCAAGTAGCCACAGGAGCTGGGCTGTGATAGGCTGGTCTGCTGGGTGGAGTTCTGACTAGAGGGGAGTCCAGATGTGGAAAATGGAGGTCCTCATGGAGTGGGGGATCGTCTGGTTTGCTTGGGTGGCGGGCCAGGGCTAGAACCTGCCATCCCCCACGGAAACCTCATGAGCGGCTGGTCAAAGTGAGAGCCAGTAGCAGCTCTGCCCCATGTCTGTCCACATAATACATCATATCAATAAGAAGGAAAATAAAACCATATGATCATATCAATAGATACAAATAAGGAAGTTGACAAGATCCAACATCCATTCATGATGAAAAACTCTCCATAAAATGGAAATGATGGAACCTTCCTCAATATAACCAAACACATTCATTACAAGCCCACAGAGAGCATTATTCTCAATGGGGAAAAATTGAAAGCCTTCCCCCTAAGATTGGGTACTAGGCAAGGCTGCCCACTCTCACCACTTTTATTTAGTATAGTACTGGAAGGACTTGCCATAGCAAGCAGGGAATAAAAGATCATTAAGGGCTGCCAGATAGGAAAAGAAGCCAAGCTGTTATTATTTGCAGATGACATAGTATTATACCGAAAAAACCCTAAACTCTCTATCAAGAAGCTCCTAGAAATAATAGATTCCTATAATAGAGTGGCAGGGTAAAAATATCAATACCCACAAGTCAGTGGCCTTCTTTTCTGGAAAACAATAAGACATTCCTCCAAAGACTAGAAATTGAACTCCCATTTGACCCAGCCATACCACTCCTGGGAATCTACCAGGGGAAACCAAAAATACTCAGCGGATACACCATCCCTACTTTTATGTTCATAGCAGCATTATTCACAATAGCCAGAATCTGGAAGCAACCAGAGGGCCCAAAAATCGATGACTGGATAAAGAAGCTTTGGTACATCTACACAATGGAATACTATGCAGCTGTTAGGAAAAATGAAGTTATAAAATTTGCCTATAAATGGATGGACATAGAGAAGATTATGTTGAGTGAAATGAGCCAGAAGGAGAGAGACAGATATAGAATGACTGCATTTATTTGCATAACATAAATATATATGCACATATTATGATACCAATATCCAAGGTCAAGTGAAACATATATCAGGAGGTCTTGTCAAAGGTGGAAATTATCACAAACGTGTGGGAGTCAGAGGCTAGGTAAGACAGAAAATGGAACAGTGTGCTAACAATTGTTGAGGGTACTAATGCCAACCTAGAACTGAACATTAAATAGAGGCAAAAAGATACACGTGACAACCCTTTAATGTATGTTCTGCAAAACATAGTCTGGAGGGGAAGGAAAAGAGAAAGAGAGAGAAAGGGAAGGAAATAAAGAACCTGCCATGGAGAAGGGCTGGGGAGGGTGGAGGGAATCGGGACGTTGGTGGTGGGAGATGGGCACTGGTGGCGGGATGGGTGCTGAAACACTGTATGACCAAAACCCAAATATGAACTTTTAATTGTATATCTTTGTAATTGTAAAAATAAAATATTTAAAAAGAAAACAACAAAAGTCAGTGGCCTTCGCTTACGCAAATAACAAAAGAGAAGAAAGGGATATTGGGATATTAAAGAATCGGTCCCATTCATAGTTGCCCCACAGAAAATCAAATACCTAGGAATCAGTTTGACAAAGAATGTAAAGGATCTCTACAAAGAAAACTACAAAGCATTACTTTAATAAATAAAAGAGGACCTGTGTAAATGGAGACACATTCCCAGCTCATGGATTGGGAGAATTAGTATTATCAAAATGATAATACTTCCTAGAATTGTATACAGATTTAATGAGGGACCCTAAAAAAGATACCCATAGCATACTTCAAAGAAATTGACCAAACACTCCTAAAATTTGTATGGAATAATAAACCCCCATGCATATCTAAAGCTAAAGAATTCCCTAAATTCTTGGGAAAAAGGAGATGGGAGGTATCACTTTCCCCAACCTCAAAATCTATTACAAAGCAGTCATAATTAAAACAGCATAGTATTGGTATAGAGACAGACATTTAGACCTATGGATTAAACTGAATATCCTGAAACAAACTCTCAAATATACAATCACTTAATCTTCGATAAAGAAGCAAAAAAATTAAGTGGAGCAAAGAAAGCCTCTTCAACAAATGGTGCTGGGAAAACTGGGCAGCTGCATGTAAAAATGAACTTAGATCTCCTTGTAATGCCATGCACAAAAAGTCAGACCAAAATGGATTATAGATCTCAACATCAGACATGAATCTATAAGGTACATAAAAGAAAACGTAGGAAAAATGACCTTCAACATTGAAACTAAAGGCATCTTTGTAGATTCAACACCACTGACAAAGCAAATGGAAGCAGATAAACAAATGGGATTATACAAAACTGAAAAACTTCTGCACCTCAAAAGAAATAACCTAAGTGCCTAAGAACAGAGAACTTGCTAAAGAAAATGTAGTACATCTACACATGGAATACTATGCAGCTGTTAGAAAAGATGAAGTCACAAAATTTACCTGCAAATGGATGAACATGGAGACTATATTCTGAGTGAAATTAGTCAGCAGGAAAACGACAGATATAGCATGACTTCAATCATTAATGGGATATAAATATATACCAGTGTTCTACTAAGTGTGGGAAATGGTAATGTCAGACTAGGCCTCACCATTGAACATACACAAAGAGACTTATATGATAAACCCTACATGTCTGTAGGGCAAGTCACAATGTGAAAAGAAGAGAGAGACAGAGAAAGAGAGAGAAAGAGAAGAATATAATAGGTGCTGCTATAGAGGCAGGCTGTGGGTGGGTGGGAGGGAATGTTGGGACATTGATGGTGGCAATGGGGCACCAGTGGAAGGATGGTTGCTGGAACACTGTATGACTGAGAACCACATATGTACATCTTTGTAATTATATATCTCACAGTGGTATAATACAAATTTTTAAAAAATAACCACAAATGGGGCCGGAGCGATAGCCCAGCGGGTAGGGCGTTGCCTTGCACGCGGCTGGCCTGTGCCGGCCTGGGTTCGATCCCCGGCATCCCATATGGTCCCCCGAGCACCGCCAGGAGTAATTCCTGAGTGCAGAGCCAGGAGAAACCCCTGAGCATTGCTGGGTGTGACACAAAAAAAAAAAAAAAAAACACAAACCTTGATAGAAGCTATAGAATAGTGAGTAGCATACTTGTATTGCATATAGAAGGCCTGTGTTCACTCCTTGTCACCCATGTAGTCTCCCGAGCCTTCCAGGAGTGATCGGCCCCATGGATCTGAGTCTCTGGATCAGGCATACCTGGGCTTGAAATAGCTGTAGGGTGGGACTCTGATGAGCAGGGATAGAACCCACCTTCCCTTCTGGGCACCTCGTGATCAGAGATCCACAGGGTAGAACTGATACTGGCACTCCCTGTACCCAGTTGATCATGAGGCATTCAGGAGGAAAAGCAGGTTCTAACCCCCGGCCTGCCATCCCAGCAGAGCCTTGCAAGAAGCAGGAGGAACCCCCCACACTGTGAGGGCCACCATTTTCAACATCCAGACTCCACAGCTCATCAGAGCTCTACCCAGCAGAAGAGCTGATCACCACCCTACAGCTGTCTATTTCAAGCCCAGGTATGCCTGATCCAGTGACTCAGAGCCACAGGCAGAGCTGCTACTGACTCTCCCTGTGCCCAGCTGATCATGAGGCACCCACAAAACCAAAGTCACCAAAAAATTTCATGCAGGCACATTTTCCACATTTCTAGTCTCAATATCTAATTCAGGACCAATCAATGTTCAGTAAATATGATTAAGTGCATAACTTACATATATGTTCTTTTTGCTTGAGTTTGTTTTATATTTTTCTTACATTTGTTGGTCTATAGTATTTTGCTAGAATATGTTTACCAAAGGCTGAAAATAATCTTACTGTTAAATGGGAAAGCAGTTTCCTTATTCCTCTCATTTTTCATCTGGAATTATTCCTGACTGCACATCTTTCAAGCTCAGTTCTCTAGCCCTCCTAGGGATTATTTCACCTGCCCAATATATATATTTTCTAGCAAGTGCCTTTTTCTTCCCAAATTTCTGAGAGGCCATTTTTATTGTGCAGAACCAAGAATCCTGACAGAGGATCCCTTTGCTTCTTGGATTTCAGAGGAGGTTTCATCACAGGGACATAGTTAGAATTAACAGCAGGTTCCCTAACTCCTCTTTATTGGAACTTTGTTCCCTCAGGGCAGAGAAAAGAATTTTTGGGAAAGAATTGGAATAAATTGTAAATCTGCTGCTAATAATACTTTGTACTTTTCTTGCAAAAATTTTGTTCCCACAGAGCTCAAAATGTTTTACAAACCCAGCATTTTGTTCTGTGGCTATTATTTCGAAGGATATTATGCTTGAGGAGAACATGTATTTCTAGAAATTGCAATGAATTGTTACATGTGAATAGAAACTGAAGAAAACCTTGCTTCTGACCCACTGCTAAAAGAACATTCTTTTGCTGGCTTAAAGGTATTAATAATCATGAGAGTGATATTTTAATACTTCATGTATGCATTGTAAAAGAAAAAACTCTAGAATTAGTCTTTTAGTTATTTCAGCCACTTGGACCATTGCAAGAGAAACTCTAAAACAGACCAATTTTCCCTATGCTGCATTACTTGAAAAGAATTTGTTTTACTATTCTGTACTGATAGTCAAAGTTATTTCAATTTCAACCTCTTTCCAAAAAATCAAGCATCATAATATGCAACAAAAATGACTATCATTAGTATTTCTCTATATTTTTGGAAACACAGATATGATTTTAATTAAATAAAAATAAGGGTCACGGTGCTATAATTAAATATTTAATAAAAAAGTAAGGGGAAACCTCATAAATGTGAACCGAGTAATTTGAGACACTTAGACAACTGAAGTAGAAATTTAATGTTGGTATCCCTCTCCAATCATTTTCCAATTCCTCACATTCAGTCAGTTTATCACTCATGACGTGTCTAAGCAGCTGAGAAATATATATATCTTTTGTGCAATATAAACAGCTATTATGTATATGTATATGTAGTAATATGAGGACGGACCCCATTAACACTCCCTGGTAATTTCATTCTAGTGAAGTTCCATTCACACTGTAGTAAGGAAAACTTGTGTGACCAGTAACATTAAAATATCCCATTTATTGGTTTTGGTTATATAAAAATGCAATTGATATTTCAATTGATATGTTTCTCTTAATCTCTCTCTGTCTCTATCTTTGTCTCTGTCTCTATCTATCTGTTCTCTCTTTCTCTCTTTTGTACTAGTCCATGTACTAAGGAACTACATGACTTCTGATGAGCAGGAAGTGCAGAACTCTTTCTTAAAAGAGTATATCAGCCTGAAAATTTCTACAAAACAGTTAAGACATATAGGACTCATGTTCTTTAACCAGTGTCATTATATAATAAACCATAAGGCATCAAGATTCTTTGTAGGACAAAATATTTATTTTGAATTGTTTTCTTCCATTAATTATATTTATTAGCTTTAACTTTTTTCTAAATGCACAGTGCATATGTCTATCCTCAATTTTATTAATGTACCTCAAATGCCTATTTAAAGGTATTTTTATTATAATACCCCTCCTAACACAGTCTAAAACTTCTAAAGCCTACATATTTTGAAACCTTAATATATGTGATGCTTAAAGTATAATGGTTGCTGTAGTCTAAATAAATTTTTATGTTTATGTATTTTGTTTTATGTCAAACTCCTAATGTATCAAAATTTTACATGAATCAAGCTATTCACATGTACACATTTATATGTATAGTCCACCTTTAACTATTTTACTGTTAAGTAATAAAATTTTCAGAAATATTTTTGTTTGAATTTTGTTTTCTCTTGCACGGTCATTTTCTTTGTTGCACTAGGGATTAAACTTGAGTCTCAGAGAAGCAAGGCATGTGTTAAATTCCATGTCTTGGGCACAAGGTTAGGATGTGGTTCTCATATTGCTTTCCTGACATGAGGCCTTTTGGAAATCTAATATTGGTAAGCTAATACAAATGCCACATTCCATCTGCCATAAATACATAGAATCAGTAAAAGCTGCCATCTTGTACATCTTACAAGAAACAGTGTATCTCCATTTTACAAGATGTAGATGCCTGACGAAATAAAATGACATCTTGCATTTAAAAATAGTAATATTTTGTATAGGATAATACCCATTTTGATGGCTACATTCTGTAGTTAAAAATCAAACCTTTTAGTGCATAAAAGATGTAATCATAAAAGTACAGCTCTGAGTACACTGTATTGGTGTTTCTCATTGTCAGTGACTCATACTATCTATAACTGTAGCTTTGCATTTTCTCCAAATTTGAAAAGATACTATATGACTCATTGACAGATAATGTCAAAATGTCCTTAAGAAAGTGGAGGTATAAGAAACAAACATCCTGGGAACTAAGTTGTAAGAAACTAATTTTAGAGTTAAGATGGAATGCCACTGTCCATGTGCATCTGGCGTATCTCTTCTACAAAATGTTCTCTTCTTGAAAGAGAGAGGACAAGTATACTTTGTACAATAGAAATAATAGTTTAGAATGTTAGAACAGTTTTCTCAATGTGTAACATAGGACTCAATATCCCCTTACAAAGTTGAATTATACAGCTTTATCATGTTGCTTTAATGCATATACTTTGTAGTATTTATGCTTATAAACATATAAATAAAAGATTCAAATGGAAGAGAACCAAAATATAGTAGATATCTGACCATATAAATATATGCAACTACTTATTAAAATCAATTGCTACATTTTATCTAAAGTGAAATAAAAATATAGACTACTAAAATTTGTGCCCACGACAGAGCCTGGCAAGCTACCTGTGGTGTATTTGATATGCCAAAAGAGTAATAATAATGGACCTCATTCCCAATGAATGGAGACGTTACTGGTGCCCGCTCAAGCAAATCGATGAACAACAGGAAGACAAAAGATACAAGTGAAAATTAGTGCAGTCTGTTCTTTTTTTGTTTGTTCTGGAGCTCTCCAAAGCAGTACTGTGGAGGCCATAAAAGCTATGATTCTCAGGCTCTGCAATGCCTGGGATTACCCAGACCATCCTCTGATTCTCAAGGGACTATGTGATCTTGGGAACCAAATCCAAGTCAGACACATCCTATGAATATCCTTAATACATATATTCTCTCCTGGTCACCATTCTGTAGACTTTCATAAAAACCTGATATCAACTTCTTAGGCAAAAAAACATTTTTTCTACTTAATAATGAGTGTCAAAATAACCCCCAAAGTTATCATTAATTAGTTAAGAAGTTTTCTAATTTTTATTTGCTTGTTTTTGATTTTTGGGTCATGCCTAGGAATGCTAAGGAGTAACTCCCAGGCTTGTGTTCAGGAATTTCTCCTGGAGTGCTCAGGGAATTATATGGGATTTCTGGGATCAAACCCAGGTTAGGTGTGTGCAAGGTAAGTATTTCACATACTCTACTATCTCTCCAGCCCAAATTTGTTCTTATTTTCGAAATTCTGCTTTACCATAACAAGTAACCAAAACTGTCAAATGAATACCTACACTGCATATCACATTAAACTTACATGTTCTTTCAAGAACCTTTTTATGTTTGTTTGTTCCTGGTTATGTGGCACACTCGGTCATTCTCAAGGCTTATTTATGGCTCTTTATTCAAGCATCACTATCGGTGGGGTTCATAGAAACATGTAGTGGTAGAGTCTGCCTTGTGGCAATACAGCCTATGTGCTCTACTATTGCCGTGACCCCTTTCAAGACTTTTGTATGAACTAAAAAGAAAACACTGAGCTATCCTTAGTACAGATCACTTCAAGAAAATGTCAATGATTTTTTATCCTTTTGTTGTTGTACTTGCCATTGTACATATTTATGTACATACATTTTTGTGTATCTGTACTACTTTTTAATTACCAGAGATCATGAAAGTTTAATTTTCCATAATGTTCTTGTAATGCATACTTGTCTCATTTCAATAAAGTCAATTCGACTAGCCTTCCTAAGAAAAACAGTATCAGTTTCTTCCCCAGAGTCCTTTCCTTAATTTACAGTAGATACTTTCCTAATTTCACTTAAGAACTAGATACGTTTAACATCAACTATGCACCAGATACCGTCTTATTGCTCCAGGTACTGAATTTAATTATGTATGTAATGGTTCCCAGAAAACATCTTACTAAGG
>JAJIBD010008664.1:0-51065 GCA_021461705.1 Cryptotis parvus | reverse complement strand
TCACTGCATGTTCCATATTTATTGTCATGACAGATGAGATTTTGTCTGTTTTTATTGCGTGCATAGTTCTTTGTTGAATTTATATATCTCAGTTTCTTTACCTAGTCTTTCTTTCTTTTTTTATTCATGAATTTGTTTCTCTTTTGAAAATGAGAAATTGTCTTTATTCTCAAGTATAGTAATTATCTCTCATAAGCAAACAGTAAAAAGAAATCCTTCAAACTATTAAGCAAGTTAACAAATTCCTTCTTGATGAGTATTTAGGTTGTTTTCCTGTGACTAATGCTACCATAAACATAGGGTATATATATATATATATATATATATATATATATATATCTTTTCAAATTAGGTTTCCAAATTCTTCAGATAAGTAATGTACAAATAGTTATTTCTGAGTTACATGGTATTTTCAATTTCAGCATTTTAAGGAATTTCCATACCGCTTTCTGTAGAGACTAGCAATTTGCTTTAGAGTAATAGAAAATTTTTTAATGTTGTTTTACTAATTTGATTAACCCCCCAATCATTAGACTTCCTAAGTATACAGATTCCTAAGACTAATGACTGGTATTCAAACTTAATAGATTTTTTGGTAGGATGCAAGAAACTTTTTATTTAATTAAAGAATTTAGTCATAATGATTTACAATTTTACAGTACTTTCAGTGATAGGGTTTCATGAATAGAGCATCCCAACACCCCCCCACCACCTCCACCAGAGCGTCGCTTCCCTTCACCACTGCAGCTATGGCAGTTTGCATTCCCCAGACAGTGCATGAGAGTTCTTTTGCCCCCATAATCTTGCTAACACCTGTTGTTTCCAGTTGTTTTGATATAGACTATTCTTACAATGTGAAGTGATATGTCATTGTGATATAGATTTGCATTTCCTAAAAAATAAGTAAAGCTGAACATGTTTTCATGTTCTTATTAGCCATCTTTATGTCTTCTTTACAGAAGTATCTGTTCAAGTGATCTGTCAATTTTGTGATTGGATTGTTATTTTTTTTATTTTGTTATTGATATACTTTATTATGTATTATGTATATGTTTGAAAGCAGAGCCTGGCAAGCTACCCATGTCGTATTTGATATACCAAAAACTAACAATTATAGGCCTCATTCCCAGGACCTGAAGGAATGGTTGGAGGCTCTTCCTGTTCCTGAAGTGAGCAGATGCCCTTGGGCTACACTAACATGCATATAGAGATATTACTGATGCCTGCTGGAGCAAATCGATTAACAATGGGAAGACAAGTGACAAGTGATATCACTGTATCACTTGTATCACTGTCTTCCCGTTCATCATCAATTTGCTCGAGCGGGCACCAGTAACATCTCCATATGTCCTGAATCATGCTAGTAGAGCTTGCTCCAGTAACATAAAGAGCCTCAAACCATTCCATCAGGTCATAGGAATGAGGTCTATAATTGTTACTGGTATTTTGCATATCAAATACGACATGGGAGGCTTGCCGAGGCTCTGCCGTGCAGGTGGCATACTCTTATAGTAACCTCTAAATCCAGCATTTATTGACGAACCACGCGGCCGCTTGGCCTTGAGAGCTGGGCTGTAATAGGTTCTTCTGCTGGGTGGAGTTCTGATGAGAGGGAAGTAAGGATGTGGAAAATGGTGGCCCCATGGAGTGGGGGGTGTCGTCTGGCTTGTTGTGAGGCTCTGCTGGTGTGGTGGGCCAGGGCTAGAACCCACCATCCCTCCCGAGTGCCTCGTGAGTGGCTAGGCACAGGGAAAGCCGGGGCAGCTCTGCCCATGTCTGTGAGTTTCTGGATCAGCATACCTGGGCTGGACTTGAAAAAGACTGCTGCAGTCCTAGTATGATGTTAAGGTATAAATAACTTTTCCCTATATCTTCACTTAAAATGAGGTCTGTAGTTGTAGTTTCTTTTTTAAAAAAAAATTTATTATACCACCGTGAGATATACAGTTACCAAAGTGTTCATATTTAGGTTTCAGTCATACAGTGTTCTAGCACCCATCTCTCCACAGTGCCCATTTCCTCCTCCACCAATGTCCCATGATTTCCCCCTCCTCCAGACTGATTTCAAAAGCTTTTTAGTTTGATGGAGTCCCAGTCATTTAATTTGCTTATTTTTTCTGTGGTGGTGGAGTTTAGCCACCAAAAAGTTCTCTGTTGTCAGTGTTTATGAATGTATTGCCTATGTTTTCTACACATTAAATGGCTTCAGTTTTGTATCTAAGTCTTTAATCCATTCACATTAGTATTTGCATGTGGTATTAAAATGATTTAGTAAATTAATTATTTTTGCATGTGGCATCCCTGCATCATTTGCTGAGGACACTATTTTTTTTCCTGTTGTATTGTTTCTGCTCCTTTGATATAAGTTAGCAACCAGGGTATGCTTTGATTTCTTTCTGGTTTCTCAATTTTATTCCATTGGTATTTGTGCCCATTTTTGTTATATACCAAATCATTTTGACTATTATAATTTAATATTGTAGTTCAAATTCAGGGAGCAAGAAAACTACAATTTTATGTTTTTATCAAGATTGCTTTGACTTATTTCAGTCTCATTTTTCCACGAAATTTTAAAGCTTAAATTTCTTAAAAAGGTTTATTCAAATTTTGATAGGTATTGCATCTGTAAATTACGTTGAGGTGAGATGGATATTTTAACAAAGCTTATTCTTCAAATGCATGAACATTTTTTTTTCTCATTTCTTTTTTAGTTCTTGTTGTTGTGATGACCAGTGTGATGACTGCATATTTGGTTGTGGTGCTTGACACTGCCACTTTTAGTTATAGCTCTTGCGACTGTACTTGCGGAAATTGTAGTCTTTAGTTGTGGTCCTTGTAACACTCTGTAGTGTTTACTGTGATTTGTACATATTAATATTAGTACTCACACAAATGCCCACCAAGATTTTCTCAACGGTCACAGTGTTGCACATTTTTAGTTGTGACACTCACCAAGGATTGCTTCCTTTAGTTGTGGTTCTCACACACCGCTGATTTAGTGTGCCTAAGATTGTGCGTTGTTTCAGCGGGGAGTCCCAAACAGCAGAGTTTTTGGCACTACCCTCAGTTCATGCAAGTGACACTGGCAATTGGATTTGTGTTCAAATGTTTGTTAGGCAAGAACTTTTGTTACTGAGCCATCCTTGGGTCCTGTTTTCCCCTTCCTTGTGTATTCTTTTATTTCTTTTAACAGCGGTTTTCTGTGTTTATCAATTTAAATCAAATTATTAATAGCATTGTTTTTTTTTTTTAATTTATCTTTCTTTTCATTGTTTGGAAATATGACAGTTCTTTGTATACATATACATATATTCTTTTATATACATATACATATACATATACATATACATATACATATACATATACTTTTATGTACATGTATTCTAGCATTTATTATCTATCTATCTATCTATCTATCTATCTATCTATCTATCTATCTATCTATCTATCTATCTATCTATCTATCTATCTATCTATCTATCTGTCTGCCTGTCTGTCTGTCATCTATCATCCATCCATCCATCTATCCATCCATCCACCCATTCATCCATTCATGACACATCTGGTGATGCTCAGGGGTTACTCCTGGCTCTTCGCTCAGGAATTACTCCTGGACCATATGGGATGCTGGATATCGAACCTGGAGTCGGCTGTGTGCAAGGCAAACACCCTACCCACTGTTCTATTGTTATGGCCCCTAGAATTTATATTTTTCTTTATAATTTCTTGTTTTTTTTCTCCTTTTTGTCATTTTTAGGATTTTTGATGTAAGTTGCCATATCATTGCTAAATAACTATAGCTTTACTATTTTACTTTAATTTCACTCTTGTGGGGACCTCCAAAGAAGTGCTGAGCAGACTTAGGGTCCTATTCTGGCAATAATTTGCTCAGCTGCATGGATGGATGGTTCAATATTTGCCCAAATGATGTGGTATTTCTTGGGCTTAGAGGAGTTAGGGGCCACCAGGACCACACTTGGTGGTCTGCATGGAGCAATTGAGACAAGCCTTAGCAATTGGTAAAGGGAAATATGGTTTTAGGGAACAAACTTAAAAGCCTTTTTCATGCCAGGTATACACTACAACCCTATGAACTATATTTTTTTCTTTTTG
Source organism: Cryptotis parvus (assembly GCA_021461705.1). Lineage (NCBI taxonomy): Eukaryota > Metazoa > Chordata > Mammalia > Eulipotyphla > Soricidae > Cryptotis > Cryptotis parvus. Next base: position 46,952 of record JAJIBD010008664.1, on the reverse strand, counting down.
GGTCACACCCTGCAAGGCTCAGAGGTTACTCCTGGCTCTTCACTCAGGAATTACTCCTGGCATTGCTCGGGGGGCCATATGGGATGCCAGAGATTGAACCCGGTTAGCCACGTGTAGGGCGAATGCCCTACCTGCTGTGTTATTGCTCCAGCCCCTAAACTATTTTTTTAAGCTACTTTTACATATTTCTCACCTAGTTCTCTCTCTAAAACCATGTTGAACTATCATGGTGAGATGGGCCACTTTGCCATTTTCCTTATCTTAGAGGAAAACCTCAGTTTTTCACTGCTGAATATGACGTTATTTGTGTGTTGTCTTATAGGGCCTTTTATTTATTTATTATTATTATTATTATTATTATTATTATTTTGCTTTTTTGGGTCACACCGGCGATGCTCAGGGGTTACTCTTGGCTCTTTTGCTCAGGAATTACTCTTGGCAGTGCTCAGGGGGACCATATGGGACGCGTGGGATCTAACCGGGTCGGCTGTGTGCAAGGCAAACGCCTTACTCACTGGACTATCACTCTGGCCCCTATAGGACCTTTATTATGTTGACGTTTTCTCCTTCTATTCCAAATATGTGAGGCATTTTTTTTGTTATCATAAGTAGGTCTTAAATCCTGGCAAATATTTTATCAGCATCGATTAATATGACCAAGTGAAATTATTTTTTTTTTCTTCATGTAGTATATCATACTTACTGACTTACATGTTTTTGTGCTTATTTGCACCCCTGGAACCTCACTGTTATCAATGAACGAGTCTTTTTATATGTTGCTAGATTAAGTCTTTTCATATGTTGCTAGATTAAGTCTGCTAAGAATTTTTGCTTCCATTTATCAGATATATTTATCTTTTTTGAGTTGTCCTTGAGTAATTTGAGGACCAGAGTTATTAATGTTAGCTTCATAAGCTATTTTTGGTATCCATGCACCCTCTGCATTTTTTGGGATAAACTTTGAGAAGGCAATGTATTAGATTGTCTTTGAAAATCTTTTAGACGTCCATAGGTTAGCCTAGAGAGTCCTGTACTTTGTCTTCAGAAGATTTCAGATTAATTTTTTAGTTTCTGAATTTATGAGTTATCAGTTCAAGAGTCAAGATATATTTCTGTCTGTCTGTCTGTCTGCCTGTCTGTCTGTCTTCTGTCTGTCTGTCTATCTGTCTGTCTGTCTGTCTGTCTGTCTCTTCACTTTTTTTCCATCTTTCTCTAATAGAGATTTATGTTTGCATGTGGTTCAAGGAATCAAATCCAAATCCTCATATATGCCTTGCTTTATATGTGTCCTATTATCAAGGTGTATCTCCAGCTCTTTCAGATTTTTGTTTTATAGTTACCATAAGGATTGCATCATTTGTTATGTATCTAAAAACTAGTGCTGTTTTAAAACTTGTGTCAACTTATTATATTAAACACATTCTGTCCTTTTTATTCTTTGAATGTTTTACTATTTTCTAATTTAATTATTATTTAGTTATGATTCTGTATTATATTTGACAAGTTGCTTGGTTTTTTTTCTTTCTTTTTTCTTTTTTTTTTTTGCTTTTTGGGTCACATCCAGCAATGCTCAGGGGTTACTCCTGACTTTGCTCAGGAATTACTTTTTGGTCATGCTTGGGAGACCATATGGGATGCTTGAAATCAAACCCAGGTAGGCTGTGTGCAAGGCAAACACAAGTATTTGATATGCCAAAACCCAGTAACAATTATAAACCTCATTCCGATGACCTGAAAGAATGGTTTGAGGCTCTTCATGTTCCGGGAGCGAGCAGTTGCCCTTGAGCTACACTAGCATGTGACAGGTTATATGGAGATATTACTGGTGCCTGCTCTAGCAAATCGATGAACAACAGGAAGACAAGTGATACAAATGATACAAGTGATAGAATTTTTGCTGAGAAATATGACTATATCTTATTTGGGTTCTTTAGTATATTGCTTATTTTCCTCCAACTGCCTTTGGTTTTTGATAATTTAACAAGTATATCTCGGTATATAAATTGGTACTCAGAAATCTGAATATATTTAAGTTTATGAATTTATTTCTTTCTTTAGATTTGGAGAGTTCTTGGCTGTTTTTCCTTTCAGTAGGCTCTCGGTTTCTGTTTTTGTCCACGTAGCTTTCCATCTTCTAGCATGTCCATGATCTTTATGTTTCTTTTTTTTAATACACTAGTTTCTATAGGGTTATTTTTTTCTATTTCTGGGGTTCTCTCCTGGTGGTACACAGGGCTTACTCCTAGTTCTGTGTGCAGGGATCACTCCTGGCAGGACTTGGGTGGACCGTATATGGTTCCAAGGATTGGACGTTGTAGGCCTGTGCAAGATAAGACAACCCCCTCCCGCCACACACACTATGGCTCTGGTTCTGGTTTCATTCTTTTTTCTTAAATTTTATTTCCCTATCTTTTTGAGTCATTACTGAGACAATTTAGTGTATTCATAAGATACATTCAGTGTATGTTTCAATTTTTATTTGTCGCATTTAATGTCTAGCATCTCTGAAATTTTTTATATTTTCAATCTCATTTTGTTTCTTCATTTTCTTTCTTATTTCATTAATGTTTTGCTCTGTGTTAGAGTTTATTTAGTGTATTTCATTGATTTTCTCCAGGTTATGTATTTTTTTTTAGCCTCCAGGTCTTATTTTTTAACTCCTGTGAGACTCCCCAGATTTCTGTTGTTAGGATTACTGAAGATATTTTGTTCTTCAATCTGTGACAGAATTTGATCTATTTTGGCAGTTGCTTTGTTTTTCCAGTTGGATATATTGTATTTCTGGATTATAATTTCTGTTTTGTTTTTCAGGATCTTATGTGAGGATGAGGAGCTAATTTTTTAAAAATTTTATTATGCCGCCATGAGAAATACTATTACAAAACTATTCATGATAAGGTTTCATTCATACAGTGTTCCAGCACCCATCCCTCCACCAGTGCCCATTTTCCATCACCAAAGTCCCCTGATTCCCTCACCCCTCCCCTAGCCTGCCTCTATGACAGGTATTGGTATTTTTGCCTCTTTTCTCTCTCTCTCTCTCTCTCTCTCTCTCTCTCTCTCTCTCTCTCCCCCCTTCTCTTACACATTGCGGCTTGCAGTACATACATTGAGGGGTTATCATTTTTATCCCTTTGCCTACATTCACTTCTCAGTTCTAGTCTGGTATTACCATTTCCAACAATTATTAGCACACTGGTTCCTTCTGTGTCTTACCTAAACCACTGACTCCCACACACTTGTGGCAGATTCCACCCACTGACAAGTCATCCTGGTCCACGTTTTGCCTGACTTTGGATATTAGTATCATACTGTTTTTTTATATCCCACAAATAAATGCAGTCATTCTATATCTGTCATTTCCCTCTGTGTAATTTCACTCAACACGATACTCTCCATGTCCATCCATTTATAGGCAGATATCACAACTTTGTTTTTTCTAACAGGATCAATATTTTTTGGGGTTTTCTTCATTTACAATTCTTGTGAGGAGGAGATTTAGGCTGGAATAAAATTCTTCACTGTAAGTTCTCCTGTTTTAACCAGATATGTTCCCTATCTGAGCACAAAGTACACAGTCGATATCCCTTGCCCAGTACCAGACTATCATCCACTGTTTTTCTTTCTTTCTTTCTTTTTTTCTTTCTGTCTGTCACTTGGTTCTTTCTTTCTTTCTTTTCTTTCTTTTTTTTCCTTTCTTTTCTTTTCTTTCTTTTCTTTTCTTTTCTTTTCTTTTCTTTTCTTTTCTTTTCTTTTCTTTCTTTCTTTTTTTTTTGCTTTTTTGGGTCCAATTGGCGATGCTCAGGCATGACTCCTTGCTCTGTACTCAGGACTTACTCTTGCCGGTGCTTGGGAACCATATGGGATGCCATGGATCGAACCTGGGTCGGACACGTGCAAGTCAAATGCCCTACCCGCTGGACTATCACTCGAGCCCTGGGTTGTTCATTTCTGATGGTAGACTTTCTTGAACCAAAAAAAGTGTGTGGGAAGGGAATTTCAACTGCCTTGTTACACATTCTAAAATAGCTGAATTCAATTTTTCTCATTGCACCCAGAAAGGAACCCCCCATGAGTTTCTGGATTCTCTTCTCCTCTCTGTGAAAACTATCTCTAATCCTTGAATAATCATGTCTCAAACTTGTGACTTTTCAACTGTGTGTTTGCAATTCCTACTGCCAAAGCTTTCCATGTTGTTGTGACAGTGGCAGAACCTCCAGCTTCTTTCAATTTGACTTCACTTTTTGGCTGAATACAACACCCTAGGCTTTTGGCTGGTCACCTTCCAAATGCAGGTGTATGGATTGATCAGACATTCTTTGATGATAAATCAGTAGAAGTTAGATGAGGTATTTAGTTGGTTTCTGGTTGTGCTTTAAGGGGGAGTATTTCTTTTTTTTATTTCCCTCCCCCAAATTTTATTACACCATTTTAGACATACAATTGAAAGATGCTCATGTAGCGTTTTGGTTCTACAGTGTTCCAACATGCACCCTCCACCCAAACCCATCTCCCATCACCAGTGTCCCCACCTCCCTCCCCCCTCCCGCACCTCAACTACTTGGAGGGTTCTGTATGTCATTTCTTTCCTCTTTATATCTCCTTCCCAACAAACTTTCCTGCTCTTCGTGGAATGCAGTGCATTAAAAGACATTACTGTTTCACTATTTTAGTGGACTGCTACCGCAAGCGGCCGCGCAACCTGGGCTCGAACTGGTTTTGCTCTGTTCATCTGGTCGTGAGGCAGTTTCCCAGCGTCCGGACAGTGAAAATGGTGGCTAGTGTGATGGGAGAGTCTCATCCGGCTGCTTCAGGGGACCCCGCAGAGGCGACGGGCCCACTCCCAAAACCCATCTGCCCTCCTCGGGGCTTCATGGTCAGCTGGGCCCGGCGCGAGCCGGGTTCCAGCCTCCCCAGCCGCTTGTGAGGCTCTGGATGCTGGCCCACGGGCAGCTCCTGGGCGAGGCACCAGGCTCAACAAAATGGAGGGGGGAAAGGGCGACCTGCCTCCATCTGGCGACTTCCCAGTGATCCTAAGGGGAGTATTTCTTATGATATCGGTTATTCCTACAAGTTTTCTTCTATGTTGAGGAAATATAATTTAGAATAGACTTCTGATACTATGTTTCCTGACTTCTGCTACCTCCTCTTCAAAATGGTGAATCTGAATTATAATCATTGTGCTTTGTTCCTTATCATGTTTCTGGTCAAGGTTAAACTTACCAATTTAACCTAATCTAACTTCGTTAAGTTGAGCATCAGACAGTAGTTTCAATACTGATTTTAAGAAAGTGGAAAAGAGACAAATTGGATACATACACGAGGAACAATGATCATAATTGCTGAACCATGGCTTATGAGCAAGTAAAAGAAGAAAGCTCTAATTATTGCAAAAGTGTTAATACAAGGGCAATATTGATGTATTGAAAACATCACTGTACTGTGTTTATGAAATAGGTTTCAAGAGTGTGATTAATATTCCTATAAATATGAGTGCCTTACAGTCCTGCAAAGATGGAATGGACTGCTTTGGGCTGTCCATTCTCATGTTACTGTAGATGTTTGAGGAGAGACTACATTTAAGAAAACACTTTTTTATTATACCACCATGAGATATACAATAACAAAGATGTTCATGTTTGCGTTTTAGTCATACAGTGTTCCAGCACCCATCCCTACACCAGTGCCCATTTCCCACCACCAATGTCCCCTGATTCCCTCCCCTCCCTAGCCTGCCTCTGGCAGGCACTTTGCCTCCTCTCTCTCTCTCTCTCTCTCTCTCTCTCTGTCTGTCTCTCTCTCTGTGTTGGGAGAGACCACATTTTAGCTTTGTTAACTATTAATTAAAAAGAAACAGAAGTGGAGTTGTCATGTAATTCCCCACAGAGACTTAATTCAACAACAATAATTGCAGTTTTGATCACTTTATATGTGTAATTTATAACCAAACAGATGCTATTCTGGTCAGCACAGGTGAGGTCATCTGCATGATAAGCAATTTAATTTTTAAGGAGGACCTTTGAATTTTGAGATTTTGTTTGCATCATTGGGCCCTGTTATACATAGATGATGCACCGACTTGTCTGTGTACTTTTCTTCACAACTTTGGAGTCCTTAATATTTTTTCATATTTAGTTTGTTCATTGTATATACTACCCTTTTAATTAAGTGTCACGCTGCTGGAGATGTTGGAAATTTTTTTTTTGCTCTTTTAATATTTTCTTGAAGCAAAGTAGGTCTAAAGATATGGGATTGAGGGATCGTTCAGTGAGTAAGGAGTTTGCTTTCACTCAGCTGACCCAGATCTGATCCCCAGAGCTATACACAATTCACTGAACATTGCCAGGAATGATTCCTCAACACAAAGCCATGAGTAAGTCCTCAGCACAGATAGGTACACCCCAGCATTCCTCCAAAACCCCAAATTAAAACAATACTTTTTATTCTCAGATTTAGGAATAACAATTTAACAAATATTGATAAAAGTCTATCTTCTGATCACTGTCTGTCTGTCTTCCTGTTGTTCATTGATTTGCTCGAGCAGGCACCAGTAAAATCTCCATACGTCCAGTCACAAGCAAGTGTGTCCAAAGGCACACTTCTTCTGTATCTTCTTGTATCTTCTGATACATAGTGAATAATCTTACTATTACTGAACAGACTAAAGTTAAAGTGGCAAAGTGGCATGTTAAAAGGGTAAAGTAGAACAATATTCCAACTTTGAGAATTGCATGAATATTTAATATATTTTGTCAAAAATCACTTTTAATAAAGAAATACATACTTTTTTCATTTCTATTGTACATGGTACTTTCGGTCAGGAATAACCTGCTGATAATCAAAATTAATCTTACCATTTCATTAATATAAATATCTTTCTTTTAAAAGTTTAGGTATGCATCATTGGAAGTTAAAATGTGTATATGCTACATAAGTTCACCATTAAAAATCCATTTCTAACCTTTACTATAAATTGTCCCCTTTAAGGAAAAATACTCTTATCTTTGAGAAGTAAGCTATAAATGTTAGTAATTTAGTTTTTAGAATATGAGAAAGGTTCTATTTCCTTTGTTGGTGAGCCTTAACTAGAACTTAGATTAGGTAAATTTTGTTCTTCAGTTACTCAATAACACTGTAATAGGATGCCTCCTATATAGTACAAATTGGCAGGTAATTTTTGATTCATCAAAAAAGAAGTTGTTTAAATTGGATAATCAGAAAAGCAGTACAAATATAGTATGTGTATAATATAGCTTAATATTATATATTAAATATGCATGCATATATGTAATTTGTAAACTCTGACTTGAACACTTAATTGAAATGTAAAATACATAAATACAGTGTATGCCAAAGAAGATCTAGCCGTATGCCCTGGCAGAGAAGATTGATCACTGACTTTTTGAGTTGCCAGTACACAATGATTCAAAACAAACAAAGCCAGCTTTTAGGGTGGGGATGGTCTAAGAAATATAGCACTTACACTTATATATGTAAGGCCTGCTGTATTTGATCCAAGATCTGCAAAGAAACAAAAGACAAATAATAACAATGCTTCATATTTTTTTAAAATTTTGTTCCAATGTTCCATAGGAATTGTATGTCTTAAATTTTTTCCAATGAAAAACTATGAAGAACTTACTCAGAATTGAAATTATACACACCTAGAAAACCCTGAACTGTCTTAGCAAAAGAGTATTAAACAGAACCTTTTTAAGGATGTAGACTTTTTTTTTGTGTTTAATTTGGGTACGGTCTAACAAAATTGGTTTGTTATAGATTGGAGACTGTCAGAAATCAGTGACAAATTGATAAATGGGGATCACAATACATCTTGTTTGTAAGGAGGACAGACTAGATTAGAATAAAGCAGTAATTGGAAAAGAGCTCTACAACCCAAATGGGAAACAAAATAGAAATGACAGCATAAAGTGCAATAAGATTGAATACATTTAATTCAGCCCTGCTAATGGGGAAGAGGATGGCAAGAAATGATAATATTCTTTTCTTATTTATAATCACGTGGGGAGCGAGGAGAGAAGTTGATTCATGAAGCTGGTTGGAGAGGCCATTTTTCAGTTTCTTCCAATTGCAACGACTTCCACTTGCATTTCTTCAGTCTCCTATGTAGGTGGGATTTTATTCCTACTTTATTCCATTATCTCTTTAATTCTTGATACATTATCTGATTGCTGCAACATGAGCCCAAGCTCTCTCTGCTTACAGTCCCCCTCTAGGTGCACTAGGCAGCCCTGACAAATGAAAGCAGTCAGATACTGTAGCTACTTCTGAACAAAATGGAGAAGGTAATTCTAAGAATTTTAAAGTGGAACTTGTTAGAATTTCTAGAAAAGCTGATTTCAAATGCTTCGTTATTGGTGTTTTGTGAGGGGTCAACTCTTGGTAAGATTAGACTGGCGTAATGTCCAAAGAATTGTCCAGTAGTCCTGAGTAATTCCTGCATGCAGAGCCAGGAGAAACCCCTGAGAATTGCCAGGTGTGACCCATAAAGAAAAAAAAAATTAAAAAAAAGAAGTAATCTCTTTTTTACTATTTAAATAAACTACAACTAACTAGGTTTCTCAAAATAATTTATGTTTTAAAGTAAATTACCATGCTATAAAATTTTAGGAGTACAGATTCTCAGGCCTGTAATGATCCCCCACTAATCATTCCTTTGACTCCTTGAGTGTGGACTCAAAGTAAAAGACAGGGGGCCAGAGCGATAGCACAGCGGGAGGGTGTTTGCCTTGCACGCGGCCAACCTGGGTTTGTTCCCTGCCATCCCATATGGTCCCCCAGCACTGCCAGTAGTAATCCTGAGTGCAGAGCCAGGAGTAACCCCTGAGCATTGTTGGGTGTGACAAAAAAAAAAAAAAAAAAAAAAGACAAACAAGTAAATGAGCAAGTATTTCTTAACTTTTTTTTTCTTTTTTTCTTTCTTTCTTTTTTTTTTTGCTTTTTTGGTCACACCCAGCGACGCTCAGGGGTTACTCCTGGCTCTGCATTCAGGAATCACTCCTGGTGGTGCTGGGGGGACCATATGGGAAGCCGGGATCGAACCCGGCCGGCACAGGCCGGCCAAGTGTAAGGCAAACGCCCTACCCGCTGGGCTATCACTCTGGCCCTTAACTTTTAGTAAATTAAAACGGGAGGGCCAGAAGTGGTAAAATTTTCCCTTTTTGATATTAAATTACCCCTTAAAATATTTTTTCAAAGGCTAATATGAAATGAATATCCTGTATAATTGAATCTTTTATGCTTGACCTATTGGACATTCCTATGACTTTTCTGGAGAAATCATGACATTTTTAATTTTTAAAAAATTTTTAATTACTAGTTGAGATAGTAAGATTTTAATAGTGTTCAAATTTATTTTTTGCTTTAATAGTGTTCAAATTTGTAGTATTGTTGTCCAAAGTTATTGCCCACAGTCAAATTATTGCCACTGTGGTGACCATGACCTTACCCTATTCTTTTATCACCTCTGTTTCAACATTCCTTTCTTCCAACCCTCCCTCCATTTTTTTGTTGATTTGCTATTACTGATTCAGTGTGTACTGTTACCTCAAGTCTGTAGTTCAGTATTTGGTATTTTTGGTATATTCATATTATTCATAATATTAATAATGGGAAGACAGTACATTATTATATTATTAATATTAATATTAATAAACATTTTTGTTACTCATTAATATTAATAATATATTAATAATAATACTAATAATAATATTAATATTATTATTCATATTATTCTGGTCCTTAGTTTCTGAAACTGTGGGTCTGGGGGCCCAAATGGGATTGCATCACTGAATGGGGGGGGGGGGGAGTGGGCAGAGAAATCTGACCAAGGTAAAAGGTCTCTGAATACACAATGGCCAGAAATAATTCAGTCACATCATGCATCTGAGGTGTCTCAGGCAGCACTTGCTCATGTTGTGTTTCTTGGGCCAAAGGAGTTACGACTGGGAACAGGTTTAAAAAACCCTTTTCAAAAATCTTGGGAACCAGATGGAGCAGAGCTGCTACTAGCTCTCCCTGTGCCCAGCTGCTTGTGAGGCGCCGGGAGGCATAGTGGGTTCTAGCCCTGGCCTGCCACCCCAGCTGAGCCTCACAACAAGCCAGACCACCCTCCCCTACTCCATGGGGCCCGCCATTTTCCACATCCGGACTTCCCTCTTATCACAACTCCACCCAGCAGACCAGACTATCACAGCCCGGCTCACGCTGCCGCTAGTGGCTGGCGCGGTTTATCAATAAATGCTTTATTTAGAGGTGACTACAACAGTATGCCACCCGCACGGCAAGCCTGGCAAGCTGCTTGTGTAGTATTCGATATGCCAAGTACCAGTAACATTTATATTAGGTTATTTTCTTGACCTAATATAATTGTTTGAGGCTCTTTATGTTCCTGGAGCAAGCCTTTGGGTTTTACTAGCATGAGACAGGATATATGGAGATATTACTGGTGCCCGCTCTAGCAAATAAATGATTAACGGGAAGATAGTGATAGTGATAGTGATAGTGATTCATATTATTCATATCCTTGATTTTTTGGTCACATGTGAGTGTGGTAATCCTGTATTTCTTCTTCTGCTTTTTACTTTCTTTTCTCATTGTGGTACCATCCAATTGCATCCTAGTTGCCATGAACTGCATGGTGTTATCTTCTCATGTGCCTGTATACTATTCATTGTGTATTAGGTCCTTCAACTTCTTTATTCATTCATCTTTTGTTGAACATTTGGGTTACTTATGTAACACTACTATTGCTGTTCAGAGCTCTGCAGTAAGTATAGATAGCTATACATATAAACAATTAGTTCAATTAATGTAATATACCAGATCAATATCACTGTCACTGTCACTGTCTTCCCGTTCATCATCGATTTGCTCGAGCGGGCACCAGTAACATCTCCATATGTTCTGTCTCATGCAAGTAGAGCCCAAGGGACACCTGCTTGCTCCAGGAACATAAAGAGCCTCAAACCATTCCATCAGGTCATGGGAATGAGGTCTATAATTGTTACTGGTATTTGGCATATCAAATACGACACGGGTAGCTTGCCAGGCTCTGCCATGCGGGTAGCATATTCTTGTAGTCATCTCTAAATCCAGCATTTATTGATGAACTGTGTGACTGAAATAGGCCGCGTGAGGCAGGCTGTGATAGGCTGGTCTGCTTGGTGGAGTTCTGATGAGGGGGAAGTCCGGATGTGGAAAATGGAGGCACTCATGGAGTAGGGGGTCGTTTGGCTTGTTGTGAGGCTCTGATGGGGTGGCGGGCCAGGGCTAGAACACGCCATCCCTCCGGGGCACCTCCTGAGTTGCTGAGCATAGGGAGAGCCAGTAGCAGCTGTGCCCCATGTCTGTGAGTCTCTGGATCAGCATACCTGCTCCGGATTTAAAAAAAATACTGCTGCAGGGTGGATCTCGATGGAGGTGATAGGCTGGTCTATCACAGTGACAGACAGTGAATGTGGAGAAAGATTTGGGTCGCATCTGGCAATGATCAGGGGGTTACTCCTGGCTCTGCACTCAGAAATTGCTCCTGGTAGTGCTCAGGGGACCATATCTGATGGTCAGATATCGAACTCAGGTTGGCTATATGCAAGGCAAATGCCCTACCTGCTGTACTATCATTCTGGCCCCCTACTGAGAAAGCTTTTGAAAAAATCTAGCATTCATTTTTGATAAAAAACCCTTAGCACAAAGCCCAAGGGAACAAGAAGATTGGAATAAATGGAATATTCCTTAAGACAGTAATGACTGTTTACAACAAACATCCAACATTATAGTTGTTGGCTTCCAAACTGTAAGCCTTCCTTCGAGATTGATAGAGAAAAGGGTGTCTACTTTCATAACAATAACAATATAGTTTTAGAAGATCTTGCTACAACAATTAGGCAAGAAAAAATATCATTGGATCCAAATTGGAAAAAAAGGTTAAACTTTCACTATTTGCATGGACATGATAACATATATGTATAGTAGACGCTAAAAAATTTACTAGTAAACTCTTAGAAACAGTAAAACCAGTATAACAAAGTATCTGGTGACAAAATCAATACAAAAATGTGTTTTATTTCTATATTTTGATGGTGAACTAGAGGGGATAAAAACCATGAAATTTAGGCTTCTTGCTCTTTGCTTCTTAGTGGTATTGATCTACTTTTACAGATTATGTAACAGAGGATTTTGGGTCTTTGATCTTAGAACCCAGGGTTATTGTTTGTGTGCAGGACAGTTATTAACAACAATCCTGTGAATAAAAATCAATAAATCGTAACCTTACATGTAAATGGCATGATTAAATTTTACAGATAATTACTTCTCAGTGGAAAAATGTTTTTTATAGATGCTAAATGTTCTAAAGATGACTTAGGCAGTAGAGGCATCTCACCTAAGTCTTTCCATTTCAATTTAGGAGCTATGGGGAAGTCCTCTTTATTATGGTCAGTAAAATCACTTACAGGTACTACTTCCACCCAGTTTTTGTTTTCAGTTGTTTATTTTCTTTATATTGAATCAGTGATTTTTATTTTGATTTTTTTACCTTTTACAGATCATGAGATTACTTCGTGCTAAACATGAGTGTGATTTGGGTAATGGAGCAAATCACACCAAGAGATGAATAGAATATTTGGTAAAAATAAGCCTGAGTTTTGTGTAATTGGAGAATGAATTGGCAATTCTAAGAAGTCATGTACTAAGCATGACTAGTTTGAAAAAGCAGGCAGCTCTGCATTATTCCACAGAATTATTATAAATTAGTTAAAGCATTTATACATTAGTTAAAGCATTTATACATGTGCCCAGCTCCCAAGAAAATGTTTCTACCATATATATATATTTAAGGTATGACCTAAATATGTATAAAATATATATATGTATAAATAATACATATGTATAAAGTATCACTGTATCACTGTCTTCCCGTTCATCATCGATTTGCTCGAGCGGGCCCCAGTAACATCTCCATATGTCCTGTCTCATGCTAGTAGAGCCCAAGGGCATCTGCTTGCTCCAGGAACATAAAGAGCCTCAATCCATTCTGGAATGAGGTCTATAATTGTTACTGGTATTTGGCATATCAAATACAACATGGGTTGCTTGCCAGGCTCTGCCTTGCAGGTAGCATAAAGTATGCATATATAAAATGCAATTATTATTATACTTAATATATATGAACATTCACTTCTCTAGGTTTCTGTTTACTTTTGTGGGGAGGGGCACACCAGATATTGCTCAGGGGTTATTCTAGGCAGTGCTCAGGGGACAATATGGGATACAGGGGATTGAAACTGGGTCAGCCATCTGCAAGACAAACACCTTACTGTACTATCTCTCAGGTTCCTCCATTTAATTTTTATCCCTTTCTCACTTGTTTAATATTAACTCTAATTGTTTGCCTCATGTTTCCTCCTCTAGTGCTTGAAGTAACCTGGGCTTCTTTGTGAAATAGTAATATAGGAGCAATTAAGATTTACAAATTTTTTTAAAAAATTTTTCATTATACCACTATGAGATATACAATTACAAAGATGTTCATGCTTGGGTTTCAGTCATACAGTGTTCCAGCACCCATCCTCCACCAGTGCCCATTTCCCACCACCAATGTCCCAAATTCCCTCCCCTCCTACAGCCTGCCTCTATGGTAGGCTCCTTGCCCCCTCTCTCTCTCTCTCTCTCTCTCTCTCTCTCTCTCTCTCTCTCTCCTCTTCCTTCTCTTACACGTTGTGGTTTGCAGTACATACATTTAGAGGTTATATGGACATTCTCCAAAAAACTAGAAATTGAGTTTCCACTTGACCCAGCCATGCCACTCCTTTTGTAAATTTTGATTTACAAAATTTTAATGTGCATCAGAAGACCAAATCAAGCCCGATACTGCTAAGCTTCTGAGATCAGATGAGATTGAGCACATTCAGGGTGGTATGGCCGTAGACAGGGGTGGTATGCCACACAGTTCATCAATAAATGTGAGATGAGAATCTACAACAGAGTATCCCACCCACACGGTAGAGCCTGGCAAGCTACCCGTGTTGTATTGATATGCCAAAAAGCAGTAACTATTATAGACCTCAGTCCCATGACCTGAAGGAATGGTTTGAGACTCTTTATGTTCCTGGAGTGAGCAGATGCCCTTAGGTTTCACTAGCATGTGACAGGACATATGGAGATGTTACTGGTGCCCCCCTTGAGCAAATCCATGAACAATGGGAAGGCAAGTGATACAAGTGATCAGAAGACCTAGATGTTTTATATATTTCATCACTTGTATCACTTGTATCATTTGTCTTCCTGTTGTTCATCGAGTTGCTCTAGTGGGCCCCAGTAGCATATGTCCTGTCACATGCTAGTGCAGCCCAAGGGCATCTGCTCACTCCAGGAACATGAAGAGCCTCAAACCATTCCTTCAGGTCATGGGAATGAGGTCTATAATTGCTAATGGTTTTTGGCATATCATATACGACACGGGCAGCTTGCCAGGCTCTGCCGCGCGGGTGTGATACTCTTGTAGTAGCCTCTCATCTCGTGCATGTATTGATGAACCACAACAGGGAAAGATCAGCTTTTCTGCTGGGTGAAGCTCTGAGGAGCCTTGGAGTCTGGATGTTGAAAATAGCAGCCCTCATGGTGTGGGAGTTCCTTTGGCTTCGTTCTGTACGAGGCTCTGGGAGGGAGGCTCTGGGAGGATAGCCGGCCAGGGCTAGAACCTGCCTTCCCTCCTGGATGCCTCTTGATTAGCTGGGCACAGGGAGAGCTGGTAGCAGCTCTACCCCCATGTCTCTGACATTTCATCTATCTATCTATCTATCTATCTATCTATCTATCTATCTATCTATCTATCTATCTATCTATCTATCTATCTATCTATCTATCTATCTATCTATCTATCTATCTATCTATCTATCTATCTATCTATCTATCTATCTATCCATCCATGTATTTGTTTGTTTGTTCATTAATTTGTTTATTTTTGGCCGGTAAAGAAAATACTCTTTACAGATAGAATGGATATATGACCTCTCAAAACTATGTCCAAATAATAGTTGCTTCCAATTCTCAGTTCTGACTTGGTAAAAGATAAAAATGTCTAATTGTTCATTATTTTCAATCTAGAATTTGCTTCTTGCAGAATGATCTTACTAATTAACCATTTTTTCTGTACTGTGAAGTAATACTTGTGTAAATGTTTCATAATAAATGTGTTCTTTTTTAAAAAACAAACTAAAAACCGTCCCAAAATTTACTGTCACATGAAAAGTAACGTGACTATGTGTTGACATGTCAGTGGTGAAGGTAGAGAAGAGAACTTAATTTCTGTAACTTTAGATAGGTGTATATGTGGCTAGAAAATAAAGATTCTCCCATTCCAGGAAAGAAAAAAATATTAAGGTTGGGTAACTTTCTGACACATTTAAATATTTTATATATTTTCTGGTGAACAATGATCTTTGCATATTGAAGATACTTACCTTACTGTTTTAACTTTATAGATATTTATATCTTGATGCACATTGCATTTTAGATGGGAAGAACATGGGTAATACAAATATTCAACTTTTATAATAGCTTTAGTGGTTTTAATAGTGTTTAATTGAAATACTATTTTAAATGATTGTTGCACATAAATAAGCCGAAGTATCTAGCTTGAACTAAGGTTTTGAAAACTTAGGCTGTTTTTTTTTTTTTTTGCATTTTTTTTGGGTCACACCCGGCAATGCTCAGGGTTTTTTTTCTGGCTCTGCACTCAGGAATTACTCCTGGCGGTGCTCGGGGACCATATGGGATGCCAGGGTATGGGATGCCAGGGATCAAACCCGGGCCGGCATGGGCCGGCCGTGTGCAAGGCAAACGCCCTACCCGCTGGGCTATCGCTCTGGCCCCCAGGCTGTTTCTTAAAGTTGTAAGTTTGAACCTCTAATTCTACATAGGTTTGTTTTATTTGTTTTTTTGTAAAGCACAAATTGTTAGATTTTTTTTTGCCTATGTAAGTATCTATCATATACTGTCATCCTGACTGTGGGATTTTTCTCTAATCCTGTGCAAAGAATCAAATGCGCTAATGGTTTAATTTTATTTTGTTTTTCTAGGAGTCAGAGAATAATAAATTATGTTCCCTATATTCCTTCCGAAATACCTCTACCTCACCGCATAAACCTGACGAAGGGAGTCGGGATCGTGAGATAATGACCAGTGTTGCTTTCGAACCCCAGAACGCCGCAAAGGAAGCCTTGCCGATGTGGTGGACACACTGAAACAGAAGAAGCTGGAGGAAATGACTCGCACGGAGCAAGAGGGTATGTGTGGACTGAACTGCTGGCCTTTATTCTTTCAAACATTACTGTTTTTTTTTAAGGTGGGATTTCACGGACCAGAGAAATGCATAATTGGCACTAGCTAGGCAAAAGTTATTCCCATGTTACTATGGTGATGGCAGGTTGTGATCCATTAGGAGTGTTATACAGATAGCACTATAGCTCCACGTTTTTCTAAAATGTTATTTCATTTTGTTTGAGTCTTCTGAAGACATTAAAAAGTTTTAAATGGACTCTAAGACTTGCTGTAGGGAAAAGCTAGTTTGAGAGTTTTCCCAACTGTCACTTTATTTTTCAGTTTTCCTTCTGATATCCTTTGGTGGATAAGTCTTTTATTATGAAATATTAACCTATTTACAAATGAGCACCCAAAATTTTTTATTCCTCCTCATCTTCATAAATATTATTTTCCTTTGAAAACTTTATAAAGTTGAGATGAGAGTTTCCGGATCATTAAAACTCACTGTCTGGGTGGATGTGGGGGTGTGAGGCTCCGACACACGGCTCCCCTAATACAACGTCCCGCATCCCCTATTTCTCCTTTTTCCACAAAGTCCACTCTAGTGTACTTGATTTAAAAAAAACAGATGAATGACGACTGTCAAATATAGTTTAAAATATTTAGAAATAATACCACATACTTTCTTTATTCCGCCCATCCTTTTCAAATCACTTTCATCATTACTTTACCACATTTAGTTAGTTTTGCTTCTTTTTTTTTAACATTTTATTATACCACCGTGAGATATACAATTACAACAGAGTTACCACCATTACCACCAAAGTTCCAGCACCATCGCGCCACTCAAAAGACCACTTGCTTGTTTTTTCACCCTTCCCTTTCTCTTAATTGGACTCTTCAACATTCTTTAATTCTTAACAGCATTTTTTGACGTTAAAATGAAGGGTAATCAATGCTTCTGGATTTATTCCTAACAGTAAGAAACTTGGGACCTGAGTGATAGTACAGTGAGTAGGGCTTGTGCCATAAACATCTAGATTCCAGATTCTGGCTATTGTGAATAGTGCTGCTTGTGCCATAAACATCTAGGATCTAGATTTGGCACTGGCATCCTAGATCGTCTCCTGACCACCACCAGGAGTAATTCTTGATCGCTGAGACAGAAATAATCTCTGAGCATCACTGGGTGTGGCCCCAAACAAGCAAAAACAAAGCAAAACAGCTCTTTAAATTTAGACCCGGTGGGCATTCTAAGGTATTTGACATAAAGGAATTTTTCACATAATTTAATTAAATAATGAAAGTCCAAATGCTTCAAATCACTTTTTGAAAGTGTCAAATTAATTTTTATAGATTTGTCTATCCTATCAGCAATTTTTGTGGAGATTTATAAAATATACGCCTTAGTGTTACTAACCAGACTATAGGCCACAAAACGTATTAAAAAAAAGTCTCAGGTTCAGGTTCATAATGAAGTAGAGTGTGAACTCTAATACCTATCTAATAATGTTGTATTCTTGGGTAAATCCTTCAATCTCCCTAAGACCAAAAATTTATTTTTTTTTTTTATGTAATTGCTCTTTGTGAAAACAAGTTGTATTTAAAAATTTTTATTATACCACCATGAGATATACAATTACAAAGATGTTCAAGTTTGGGTTTCAGTCATACAGCGTTCCAGCACCCATTCCTCCACCAGTGCCCATTTCCCACCACAAGTGTCCCCTGATTCCCTCCCCTCTTTCAGCCTGACTCTATGGCAGGCACTTTGCCTCTTCTCTCTCTCTCTCTCTCTCTCTCTGTTCCTCTCTCTCTGTTTCTCTCTCTTCCTTTTCTTACAAATTGTGGCTTCAATACATACAGTTAGAGGTTATCATGTATATCCCTTTGTCTACATTCAATGCTCAGTTCTAGGCTGATATTATCATTTCCAACAATCATTAGTGCTCTGTTCCTTTCTCTGTATTACTTAACCTCTGACTCCCACACCTGACCCATGTTTTGCCTGGCCTTAGATATTGGTATCATACTATTTTTTTATATCCTGCAGATGAAAGCAGTCTTTCTATATCTGTCCTTTTCCCTCTGGCTAATTTTACTCACCATTATTATTTCCATGTCCATCCATTTCAAGGCAAATTTCATAACTTAGTTTTTCCTAACAGCTGCATAGTATTCCATTGTGTAGATGTACCACAGTTTCTTTATCCAGTCGTCTATTCTTGGACACTCTGGTTGTTTCCAGATTCTGGCTATTGTGAATAGTGCTGCTATGAATATAGAAGTGTAGATATTATTTCTGCACTGTGATTTTGGCTTCCCATGGTATATTCCCAGGAGTGGTATGGCTGGGTCAATGGAAGCTCAATTTCTAGTTTTTGGAGGAATGAAAACAATGTCCATATTGTTTTCCAAAAGAAACAAAAATTTTAAAATTCAGTATGACTCTAATACCTGACCTAGCAACTCAAATATTTTAAGAATTATAATAATGAATATAAAAGTCTTGTATGAACTGTAAGTTATATAAATTTGAGCTCTTATAGTGATTATCATCTTATAGATGTCAATTATATTATATATGATATAAGATTGCCTATAGAGTCCATTGAATCATTAGAATGGTTTGGTTTATAGTTATTCCACTGCAGCTACAAAACTTGGAGTTCTTTTGTCTTCTTGATAGTGAAATATTTCTTGGGCTATTTGAACACTTGCATGTGTATTTACTTGTGTGTGTGTGTGTGTGTATTTGTGTGCATGTCTTGGTTTCTTTGTTGATATTAGATTGCAAGTTGTTGCTTGCTTAGTTGGGAATAATTTCTTTGGGGGGGTGTATTTGGCCTGCACCTGATGGTATTCAGGGTTTATTCCTGGCTCTGGGCACAGTTGTCAATTCTAGCGGTCCTTGGTGAAGGAGACCATATACTGTGCCAGGGAATGGGTCAAAGTGAAATGACACAATGTTTGTCAAAGGTACAGCCTCCACAAACCTGAGAGAAACTGAACATAATATACAAAAGAAGAAAGCTCAAAACTGTTGTGAATATATAAGCATAACTAGCCCCCTCAAGATAAAAATTTAACATATCTTATTGTTATATTATGTTGTTATAAACCTCCAAGATTTTAAGTAATTACTTAAGGAATTTCAAATATCAGATACATGAATTGGAAAAACATATTGTGAGTTTTATGTTATGGAAAGTCCAGTGAGATTGGTGTGGTGAACATGCCAAAATGTTGCCATTTTGGCAATGTGACATTGCTAGAATTATAGTTTTTATCATTAAATATAAGGTTTTCTATTGAGCTACTTATTTCAATGGGATGTGATGTATTATGTTGAATTTAGAGTTTCCGTTTAAAAAAGGGACTCAAAAGCACTGAAATATTCTCAGAGGACAATAGTTGACACTCACCATTATTTAATAAGAGGAATGGTTAAAGGAACTAGTCACATTAACCCCAAAGAAAAGAAGATCAAGGATAACTTGATGTTTGTCTTTAAAGATCAAAGTCATATGGAGAAGGGATTTAGTTTATTCTTTCTGGCTTCTTGGGGGTGAATGTAGATTGATGGCAAGATGTTATAAGGAACCTGATTAGTTTCTCTTAAAGGGTCAACTAGCAATTCATATATGGGATGAATCTTTTGGAAAATATATTCTTGTACTTAGAGATATGTAGCAATCTCAATTGCTATTTTTAATAGAACCATTGTGGAATAGAGGATTTTTTTATTCCAAGTCACTAATAATTTTTATGAATAATATGCTTTTATGTTTTTTGTAGCTCTTGCATAGAATTGCATAGTATTGTAATGATCTTTATACATTTTTTTTTGTTAGCCAGTTTTTTTATTATGCTGCAACCCGCTTTTTTTCTTTTGGATCAACTCTGGTGGATATTTAGAGATCCTTTCTTATCTTAAATGCATGAAGAAAGAAAATAGTTCAAAGGACTGGATCGAACTTAGAGTATTTATTTTATTTCAATTTTTTTTTCCATTTTGGGGCCTCACTAGGAAGTTCTCAGGGTGTACTCCTGTCTCTGCACTCAGAAAGGCAAGTACTATTGCTCCAGCCCTTAGTTGCTTTTTTTTAAAGTTAATTGATGTTTTTGGTTTGCAGTACTATTAACAATGGCTTTTCACGGAGCATATACTTTTAATGTAGGAGTCCTGGGTTAGGTACCCGGCATCATATATTCTACCAACTAGCACTTTGAGTGACTCCTGGCCATCAAGTTGTTACTAACAACTTATACCAGGAGTGTCAAAAAAAGGAAAAATTAGATATGGAGAATATATTCATAAGGTAAAATTAATGGAATCATGAAGAAAATAAATTACCGAAATATTGAATAACTTTAAAATATTCTAGAACGATAAAAAGGCTTTTTTTTACATAAAATAATAGTATATAAGGGAGGGCCAAACACTATAATTTTGCAATAATGATAAGTATAAAATGTATTTTGAGGCAACTTCAACAAATATAATATGATATAAAATATATTTATTATATTGATTATAATGACATAGATATAATGAAAAATTTATAGTTTGTTCCCTGCATCCATAACTTAAGGGAATGCAGAGTTTTTCATTATGTATATTTTTAACTTTCACTATTGGTATTCTCATCTTTATGACACATAATTTCATTATTTCTCTTTAATCGAAAGATAAATTTGAAATATAAAATTGTACAATGGCAAAAGAACTTCAAATTAGAGTTTCCTACTTGGGAGATGAAGAGGGAGCCACATTTGACAAGAAGAGAAGATTGGGAAAGATGCAATATTGCAAGAGAAAAGGTGCATGGAATAAAGCGGAGGGCAGGAGACAGGCCTGAATGTGCTGTGTGAGAGATGAGAAAGGCTGGAGCAGAGCTGGGGCCTGGATGGAGTCCTCAGGCAGGCACTGGGCAAGGGCCCTCTTTAGAAGGGAGTCAGTGCTGGATGCGGTCCAGAGAAGCAGCAGGAATGCAATTTTAATTATAGAGTTTAGTGAAGAATATTTTTCATCAAAGTTCAAAGACTAGGGGCCAGGAGTGATAGTCCAGTGGGTAGGGCGATTGCCTTGCACGCGGGCCGGCCTGTGCCGACCGGGTTCGATCCCGGCATCCCATATGGTCGCCCGAGCACCGCCAGGAGTAATTCCTGAGTGCAGAGCCAGGAGTAACCCCTGAGTATTGCCGGGTGTGGACCCCAAAAAAAAAAAAAACAAAGTTCAAAGACTATATGAATTCTATAGATGTTATTGGATTCTGTAGACACTGGATAATAAATTCATGCTACACAATATGGGACACTCATCATTTATTCTAACTGTGAACGTTTATATTCTAGTAAGTTGGTAGAAGACATACATAATGAACTGATTCAATGTCTACTATGTAAGTTTTGTGAGAGCTACATAGACAAGTTTTATACAAGTTTAGGGAATTCATTGTGTCTGGCTATGAAGCCATGGGAAGCTTCAGTGGTGAAATGAGCCTTAATTGGTTTTGGGGAATGAAAAAATTTATGGTAGAAATGGAGGGGAGAGATATTTCAGTCAGAAGGAATAGTCAAAGAGCTTTAAAACAATCAACAGTCCAGGTCCTAATTTAAAGTATGTGAAGATGCATGTGGGAAGTAGAAGGGATAGGTTGTGTTTAGATTAAACAGCCCTTTAATTCTTGGCTAAGGAGTTTGAACTCTATTTTGAAGGTTATGGAGGAAGTATTTCTACTTCTTTTAGTACAATAAAGTGATGGATTAAAGGTTTCCTTCAGGAAAGTTAATCTGGCAGCTCTGTATTGGATGTATGGGTGTACGGAGAGACATTAAGGAAATTGTTTCAGGCCAGAGATAATGAAGGCTTGAACTAAGGCAGCAGAAATGAGGAAGGGAAAGAGGACACATATGGAAAAGCTATTAAAAGACATAGTTCTTAGGACTTGACTTTTAAGTGTAGACTATGAGAAAGTAATGGTTCAAATGTAGTCTAGAATTTCTAATTTTTGAATAAATAAGAGAGGATAATACAATTAATTCTTAATAATTGAATCACTATGAATTACAAAGTTACAAAGTTATTCTTTATTAAGTTTCAGTGTACAGTGTTCAAGCACCAATTCTTTCACCAGTGTCCAGTTTCCTCCACCAATGTCTCCAGTCTCCCTCCCATCTGCCAGTTCTCCTCAATGGCAGGCACCTTCTCCTCCACCACTATCCTAATACAATTCATTAAAAAAAGCTAATGTAAATGTGTTTTTTGGTAATGGGGCCAATGATTTATTTTATAGTTTGATGACTAAATTTATCCATCCATCCATCCATCCATCCACCCACCCACCCACCCATCCATCCATCCATCCATCCATCCATCCACCATCCACCCACCCATCCATCCATCCATCCATCCATCCATCCATCCATCCATCCATCCATCCATCCACCCACCCACCCACCCACCCACCCACCCATCCATCCATCCATCCATCCATCCATCCATCCATCCATCCATTGCTTTTTGGGTCACACCTGGTGATGCTCAGGGGTTACTCCTGGCAGTGATCGGGGGACCATATGGGATGCCGGGAATCTAACCTGGGTTGGCTGTGTGCTAGGCAAATACCCTACCTTCTGGACTATCGTTCTGGCCCCTGATGACTAAATTTAATTACCTGTTTAGAACAAGAAATTACAATGGAAGAAGAGAAATGATTATTTAAAAAAAATCACTGAAAAGATTCCAATCAATTTCTGGGAATATGTATTCCAAGGTTTGATAAGATAGAATAACTTCACCAATATTTATCAGAATTGAACCTTCTGAAGTCTCCATCTCCTCTCCTCATTTGGGACATGTACTATCACGTGAGACGTGTAAGAACTTTTTTTTTCTTTTTTGGGTCACACCCGGCAATGCTCAGGGGTTTCTCCTGGCTCTGCACTCAGGAATTACTCCTGGCGGTGTTCCAGGGACCATATGGGATGCCGGGATCGAACTCGGGCCAGCATGAGCCGGCCGCGTGCAAGGCAAATGCCTTACCCGCTGGGCTATTGCTCCAGCCCCAAGATGTGTAAGAACTTTCAACTGCATCACTCATCTCTCCCTCACTACTACTACCTAGTTTGAAGACCACACCCATGATTAACTGATTGACCAACCTGTGTGATTGACATCATAAATGACCTTTCCTGAGTCATTCTTATTCTGAAAAATGTTTTCACTCTATCACACTAAATATCTTCTTCCTTTCTCCTCATTTCCAGGCACTGATCTATAAAAAGTTTGTTTACTTATTGTTACCTTGTTAGAAAATATTTTCATGATAAAGCAAAACCCAAAGAAGCTGTTCTATATTGGATGATTCTTTAATCAGTAATTGACCTGTGTTTAATCTGCCATTCCTTCAGAGATTGCCCTTTCCAGAGTAGCAATTTGACTGATTGCTGAAACACTAATGAACAAAGGTATTCTATTTGAAGTCCATCCTCTGAAATTGAGAACTGTGGAAAAATAGGCAAAATTGTTGTTCTTTTGTAAATTTGATTTTTTTGGGGGGTCAAAGATGCTTGGAGGGCTACAATGGATAAAATAAATAAATATCAGATCACTCCTTTTAAAGCACACTTGTTATTGGCTAGTAGAATATGCAGAAAGACTTTGACTCTCTAATAGATTCAGGTTTAAATGTTTCCAAGATACAAACCCTTCAGCTGTGATTAAATGATGAATTTTAGTTATCCTTGTATCACCCATCTTGTTGCCAATGAAGCTGGGCTCTAACATAGCGACAGTTGTCAGAAAATGAATACTTTAAAAAGGACTTCTATATCTAAATACATATATTTAATCAGAGAGTCCTTTGGCTTCTGAAAATAAGTTGTCTAATGAGAATTTCATTTGAGCAGCTGTGACTGAGGAGGTCAACAGGCATTGCCTAGGAGAATATGGCCCAGCTGGTTAAATCTGGTTGTTGTCGTGATTTAAATGGTCAAGTGCTGCTTGTAATCCAGGACCGTCTGCTTGTAAAGGGAAGAGTGAGTGCTTCAGCATAATGTACAGCTGTTTTAATCTCTCTTTAATAATAGTGCTTCAGCCACTATCATGTCTTGTGTATTATACGACTAAGTATATTATCCTAGACCGAGTGAACTAGTTTTGGGTCAGGTGCTGGAGTCATATAAAATTGCAGAGGAAGAGATACAATGATATAAACCTCAGCTCTCCAACAAAACTAAAACCATTTTGACTTCTGGGAACTTTTTATATATTTATTTTCAGGTAATAGTTATCGTGATCAAAAGGGAGTGTTATAGTTAATTGCTATATGAAAGTACTGTATTAGAACAGTGAGCTTTTTAGACAGAGGATATAATTTAATGGAAAGTATATGAGGCTTAGGTACAGTTCTATGGGACATTTGGTGTGCAGAAATTCAAGTATTTGTCCAGGAAATGGTGTGCTGAAAAGCTATCATTATAATAAAAGTCCTGTGGATCAACCTTCGCATGTATATTGAGAGAGGTGGGAACATTCCAGCTTTGGATTTCTGGGGGGGTAGGTTTTTAAAAGGATTATGCAGCTGTTACCCTGTACAAGAATGAGCATGTGTTTATGTGTATATCTGATGTATTATTATCGTTAGTCACAGCGCCAAACAATAATTTGTATTTTTACATATATTTTTACTGATTATATGTAGTTAGCATACAGGTAGGAAATTATTGCTCAGCTGATCACTTTGTTTCATTAAGGGAGTATGTAGTGTAGTTGAAATACTGTTTTCTCATGAGCTAGATCTAGGTTTGGATATAAATTTTGATTTGAATCCGATGTTGACAAAGTTAGTTAGCTTTCTGATTGAGAGTATGGGCTCAGGACCTTGTCTTCCTGAGTCTGACTTTTCAGCACTTTAGAGATGGATAATATAGGGCACCTCCTGTGACTTAACTTTCTCAACTCCCCAAATGGATGCATTATGGCACTACCATGTGATAAAGGTTTAGTTAATTCCGACATTTAGAAGCATTTAGAACATTGAGTGCACATAGTGTTTAATAAGTGTAGTTAACATTATTTACTAGATGTTATATAATCTTGGATGAATTTTTTAACCCTTTGTGCTTCAGTTCCCTCATCTGTAAAACTGATGAATTATACTTTGCTGAATCACAGAGTATATGACATATTATGTAATAAAATGCAGTTTCTGTAATTATAAAAATAATTATTGCCATTTCCATGACAACTAATATTACTATTATTAGCTGAAGAAAGATTTTTTTTTGAAAGAAATCTCTTCCTGCCTCACAGACAGAATCATAGGAAATGTCCCATGGTGTTTGGAGATTTAAGTTTGGCAGCAACGATATTCTTGTTTTCTGGAAGAGCAATTAAGTTTAACTCTCCTTTCAGGCATTTTGGAAAAGCTGATACTAAAGTTTCTCTACTGGAAGCCAATCTTCCCTGCTGAGAAATATGCAGAATATGATGTTGTCAGTGAGAGAGATTGGTGAGCTCTTGGATAAAGTTTTGAGAGAGTATCCAGTTAAAGAGCAATGTATTCCTCTTAAAGGGAAAATCTATTAAAAATCCACATGAAAAATTTAACATTAAAGCTATATTGGAGCATCAGAGGAATCTTTTAATACCAAATTTATGGATATTAGATCTTTGCCACTGTTGTGACTGAAAGTTAGATTGATGAAGCCTTTAGAATGTCCCAGATACAAACCTTTCTTTATATTTCTCATTCATGGGAAAATTGGAAAGGTTTGGGGTTTTTGCATAAGAAACACATTAAGTATTCATTACAAACCCTCAGACTTGTTATTTCAAATAAGTTGGAAATTTCAAGTCATTTAAATGCTGAGTTTTCCAAACATCTCATACTGATGCAACCACATTTAAATTTATTTTTTTTCTTCTTTAAAGTACATCTTTACCCCATATGAGATTTGTGTCCTTACTCCCGTTTTGAAGTATTTTAAGGCAAAGTAAGTTCCTTCAAATGTGTATGATCTCTCTGGATCCTAGAGTTTTTGTGTAAATTTAAGTGTACTCCAGCTATAATTTTCTTTTTCCAAACTGTTTTCAGACAGTGTAAGCCTACTGCCAAATTGTCTAAATAAACGTTTTTGAAAGTATTATACAATTTGCTATCAAAATGAAAAGCCAGGACCACTGTTTTTGAATGGAGAGAGTTATGTCTTTCCATTATCTTTCATATGTCTGGGATGTTTTAACTATATTTTCTTTCTAATTATTGAAATCTGATCAGACTCTCGTATAGCTCTATAAAAAAGTATAATTAATCTGAGAAGTCAGAAAACCTCGTGCAACACAACCATAGTCATCCTCAAAGTCCGGACTGCACAGCTGGACACACCCGATCCCAAGAGAGAAGCCAAAATCAAGCCAGGCATCAGGACTCGAAACTAGCCAATCAGGGTTTTTGGAGAGTCTGAGCGGAGCCACCTCCTCCCACCTAGGCTTCCTCCACAAAGACCTGGCGGCCCTGCCCAGCACTGCTGCTGGGGCTCTCATGCTTAACACCAGGTATTCAGGTGTAGGGTGGAGTCTCTGCCTGCCTGCCCTGAACTAGACTTCTTGGGGTGGGAACAGGTTTTGGTCCTTGGCCTGTTCCCAGCTAGGCTCCCAGAAGTCAGAAATCCTCACTCAACATGACCACAGTCATCCTCAAGGTTCGGACTCCAGAGTTGGACACAGCCCGATCCCCATAGTGCTATGCACCTGCAGGATATCTCAAAACCTGCTATATCACAAATGTGTGTGAGTCAGAGGTTAGGTAAGACAGAGAAGGGAAGTGTGCTAATAATCATTGAAAATGATAACACCATCCGAAAACTGAGCATTGAATATAGGCAAAAAAATACATATGATAACCTCTAAATGTACATATTGCAATCCACAATGTAAGAAAGGGAAGCAAGGAGAGAGAGAAAGAGGGAGAGATAGAGAGAAAGAGAGAAAATATAGAAAGAACCTGCCATAGAGGCAGGCTAGGGGAAGGGGAGGGAAGTGAGGACATTGGTGGTGGGAAATGGGCATGGGTGGAGGGATGGGCTGTATAACTGAAACTCAAACATGAACATCTTGTAATTGTATATCTCATTGTCATATAATAAAACATTAAAAAAAGAATACCTAGACACATCATCAAAGAAAAAGTATTAATCTAAATTCTATACACCCAGACATACCGGATAAATCTTGATGATCTTAATTTGTTATTGTTTTGCAACTCTAATATTCACTTGATCACTTGAATTTACCTCCAAATTACCGTAATTATTCAACTCTAATATTATTGGCATTATATTAGTTTGCTGGTTTATCTTCTTAATCTCATTTGTTTATCACTGCTTTGAAAAGACATTTCAACTTTTTAGGCCCACTTCTATATCATCAGATATAAACATTCCTCATGATCTTTAACTAAATTTATTAATAGATGTAGGCAGCTGCTTCTTAATTTTCCTTTTACAGACCTAGGAAGGAAGAAGGCGCTTTCTATTTCTTGACTTTTGATGGTTTACAAAGAGGATTCACATTTGCTGATAGTTTGGTCAATTAAACCATATTCTCACATAATTTTTTGAATCTGTGTAGTTTGGGGGTAGATCATTAGCAGTTTCCTGTTGAAAATTTATTAGAATTTTTTTGGGTTTATCAGAATTTATTTTGGTATTCTCAAAAGAAATAGGGGTTTTAAGTCCTACATTTTAAAAAATATAATATGTCAGTAAATTTAAAGAACAATAAATAGAAAAGAAGCTGTAAGTTTATGGAATACCTGAGACATATTGATTGTAAAGGATGAAGATAAACACTCATATACTATCTTATCCTATATTAAAAACTAAAATTTACTGATCTATGTTTTGCTGCTCCTGTTTAATCAGTTGCGTTCTATCTGTAATTACTACTTCCAGAATTTAAAGGGCTGTTTATCATCTTCCTTTTTCATTAGAAAATAGTTTTGTATGATTCCCAATATAACATTGTTTATCTTTATTTCTTGTAAAAATTTAAAATGTTTTGTTTTAGAAACTGATTTTGTGCTCATAATTTTACTTTTAAATTGTTTCATGCCTTTCATACTTTTTCAGTTTTGTTACGTGAACTCTAGGTCATTTTCACTTTCATGTGGTATTTCATGCATTATTTGTCCAAACGCTTTATAGAGTGTACATTTCCTATCTGCAGGACAGTTGAATGATTTCTAGTTTCTTGCTGCTACAAAAAAAAGTGATGCTTGAACAGTCTTGTACCTATCTTTTGTGCACTCGTGCCAAAGTTTCTTCTCTAGAGTGTAACCCTGGGGTGGAACTTCTTTAAAAAAATTTGCACTCTTTCCCCACTCTTTTGAAACCATCATACAAAGAAGTTACAGCTCCAGGGTGTGTGTGTGTGTGTGTGTGTGTGTGTGTGTGTGTGTGTGTGTATGCATGTGTATATAATCTCTGAGATTATAACTAATCATCACCTTATTAAAATTATCTATAGTAAAGGTTTATTATTATCACTGAAAATTTCGGAAGCTCACAGGAGCCTTTCATGAAGCCTTCACTGCAGTTTCCCTTTAGCCTTTTGTTATGCCTTACTGAAATGTAGATTTCAACTGTTAGGCAATTGTATTCACTTTCTCATACTGGACTGTGATTATGATATTTGTTAGAAAACACATTTTTCCCTTTTATAGTCATAATTTTTCCATTTTATATTTATAATACTTATAAATATTTTAGGTTTTGTGGAGTGTTTGAATTAGAGTAACTCCATAACTCTATATGATGTTCACAGATTTTTTTTCTTAAACACCTACTTCAAACATACAATTAATGAGAAAATCCTGTTCACTACTGTCCCTATACTATCCAACCATTTATTCTGAAGTAGGTATTTTTTCCTAGTCAAACAATTGATTTGGAATTTGAAAACTAAGAATCTATTTAGGTATTGATATGATCTTGATGTGCATTCTTGTCCTAATACTGGAAATTTACCGTGTGGTTCATATTCATTTATTTATTTGAGCGTAATTTCTTAATTTATAAAATGAGGACACTGGTCTAGTATTAAGAGAAATTTCGAATTCTGTGTTGCTCTTATTTTCTTGTAGAGTTTAGTATCTATATCATTTTGGGGTGGGGTTGTGCCATATCTGGCAGTGCTCATGGTTTACCTACCCATGGCTCTCTGCTCAGGGATCACTCATTGCAGTCCTCTAAGATAAGTCATGGCAGGAATTTAACCAGGGTTGGCTGATTGCAAAGCAAGTGCCTTAAAATGTGTATGATCTCTCTGGACCCTAGCATTTGTATCTAAGTTTAAGTGTTTTTTATCCGTAATTTTCTTTTTCCAAACTGTTTTCAGACAGCGTAAGTTATTTGAACCAATACCATTATTTTTTTTATTATGCTTGAAGTTGTCCTTTACAATTCCCAGTAGTCATATACCATGTTAGACTGCTTATGAAAATAAAGATAAAAGTTTTTTGGCACATCTATACAATGGAATACAGCTATGGAATACAGCTAGGAAATGGAATGCAGGTGTTAGGAAAAGTGAAGTTATGAAATTTGCCTATAAATGAATGGACATGGAGAGGATCATGTTGAGTGAAATTAGCCAGAGGGAGGACAGATATAGAATGATTGCATTTATTTGCATGCCATAAATATATATATATACATATACATATATATGTACATATTATGATACCAATATCCAGGGTCAGGCGAAACATGGATCAGGAGATCTTGTCAAAGGTGGAAATTATCACAAACATGTGGGAGTCAGAGGCTAGGTGAGGTAGAGAATGGAACAGTGTGATAATAATTGTCAAAAGTGCTAATACCAACCTAGAACTGAGAATTAAATACAGGCAAAAAGATACACATGGCAACCTCTTAATGTATGTATTGTAATCCACAATGTGTAAGGGAAGGAAGAGAGAGAGAAAAAAGAAAGAGATAAAGAACCTGCCATAGAGACAGACTAGGGGAGGGGGAGGGAATCGGGGACATTGGTGGTGGGAAATGGGCACTTGTGGAGGGATGGGGGCTGAACACTGTATGACAAAACCCAAATATGAGCATCTTATGAACATCTTGTAATTGTATATCTCCGGCGGTATAATAAAATATTAAAAAAGATAAAAGTTTCTATTATAATTTTGATGTCTGAAAAAGTGATTTTTCCTGTGAGGTATGTACTTATACAGGTCAGTGTTTAATTGACATGGAAAGCGTGCATATGGTTGAGAGACTGGGAAACCAAAAATGGTTTAGGGTGCCTTGATCCACAAAAAGGTACAGGTCAATAATTCTACTTTTTAATTGAACTCTCCAAAAGTACCGTAAGGTGGAAGTTTTGACCATAATTATGAGCCATATAAAATTGTGGCTGAATATCTGTGATGGTCAGATATAGTATCACTTTATTAATTGATGTTTTAAGGGTTTCAGTAAAACTATGTATCCATAATTGAGAGGCAGACAATACCTTTTCAATGAAGTAACAGAGGATAGGCCATCTAGTAGTTTTTGGAGTACACAGCACACTCGTAATGTTTTGACTTCCCTGACCATTCTCATAGTGTCAGTTGAAATATCAATAAATGCAAATATATGGTTAGAGAACATAGGCTAGCAAAATAGTACAGGAAGTAGTCTGGGTTTGGATCCTTGGCACCACATAAGGTTCCCTGAGCACCATTAGGGACAGTTTCTGAACACAGAGTTTAGGAATAGCCCCTGAGAACTGCTGGGTGTGGCCCAACCAACCTTCACCCCAGCCTACCTGCAAAAGACAGCTGTAATTATAGTGAACAGTAGTTGAAAATTTTCACCAGTTCTTGTGTTATTTTTAAGAAAAATGAAGACAGTGGGAGCCTCCAGAATTAAATAGAATTAAATGCCTCTTAATTTTTGAATGAAGGCAACAAGCAATCATTGGTAAGCTTATGAAATGGCTAATGAATTGTGTGTACTGATATTCCTTCACTTTGGAATTCTGTAATTAGAGTTGGAACTTTTTATTAGATTCCTCAGAATTACCTCTGATGTGAATTTTTTTTTTTTTATAAAAGACAGGCTCTAATTTTTTTAATGCAGATCTGGGAGATGACTCAAAGGTCTGGAGTGCATGCGTTTCATGCAAGAGCTCTTTGTTCCGTGTCTGGAACCACATAGTTCATGGACTACTACCACGAGCAATCCCTGAGCAATGAGCAGGTGTAGCCTTTGGAAAAACTGGATGTGGTTCAAAAGATGAAATAGAAGACTAATGATGGCAGTTGAAATAAAATATCTATGTAACCAATATAAAAAGTCTTAAAAATCTGTTTTTGGTCTTTTTGATAATATGTGATGCTGTTACAGAGTAAACATGCTATACAGAGAATAGATATAAATGAATGTTTGCTCATCAGTATTATTGCTGCAAATGTCATATGATCAACGATTTAGGTATTAAATTTATTTCTTTATATTGACTTTGGGGGGGAACCACACCTAAGCTCAGGGCTTGCTCCTCATTTTGTGCTTAGGTATAATCCCTAGTAGTGTTCAGAGAACAGTATTCAGTGCTGGGGGTCAAACATTGGTTGACTGTATGTAAGGCAGGTTTCTTATTAATTAGTCATCCACAATTTTTAAAAAGTTTTATTATACCACCATGAGAAATACAATTAGAAAACTGATCATGATTGGGTTTCAATTATACAGTGTCTCAGCACCCATCCCTCCACCAGTGCACGTTTCCCACCACCAATATATCTACGACATTCAAAACCTATTTTCAGTAGTTTCTTCCCTTTCTTCAGGTCACTCCTGTTGTTCTGGTCTTTATCCCCTTCCTTGGAACATGTGATTTGCATTTGCTTTCCCCACTCTCTAGAATGATTTTTACTTGGCTTCTAAGTATGTGCTTCTGTATTATTCATATCTCAGTTTAATTATCACTTCTCAGAGAAGCCTTGCTTCACCTACAAAGCCAAAGTAGAACACAGTTACTCTCTGATCATTACTGTATTTTGTTTTGACCTTAACATTTTTCACTTTGTGATATGTTCTTACTCACTTTTATTCTTCATTGTCTGCTTCATTCTACTTGATCACTTGGTCACTTGATATCTCGTTATTCATCGATTTGCTCGAGCTGGTGCCAGTAACATTTCCATTTGACCCTATCACGTGCCAGTGTAGCCCCAAGGCATCTGGTTGCTTCAGGAATACAAAGAGCCTCAAACCGTTTGGCGACAGTGAGGTCGGGGAGGCCCTCAGCTTGTGGCCCAGTTCCTGGGCAACTCCCTGCGGGTCTCAGACCCACACCATGGGGCAACACGATTACAGACACCTGGCGGTCATCTTTCTTTACCATCTTTACCATTGGCATGTTCGCTGCGCTCATCAAGGACCGCCAGTGGGACGACAGGGGCACAGGCCATGTGTCCTCTGGCTACATGGAGCGGCTGAAGGGTATGACCTGCTTGTCAGGGCAGAGAGCCATATCACACTCAGCGATGCTCAGGGGTTACTCCTGGCTCTGCACTCAGGAATTACTCACTCTACTAAAGGAGAAAAATCAGTAAGAACATATGTCTTCTCTGTCCGCAGTATTTTCCCTTCCCAATGCCCTTAGTAATGTCCAGAGCTTAAGACTCTTCTTATATGATTATTAATTGGAAATATGAGAAAAGATTTTGAATAATCTGAAATGGCGTCTGTTTTCACATCTACTTCTCTTGTCTTGGCTTTGCTTTTTTTCCCCTTCTGATACTCAGGCCTTCCTTAATTATAGATTTGTCTTCAGTAATATTGCAGTTCAGTACAGCAAATAAAATTAGCTTACTTTTCCAATGGCTTTTCCTTACTGATGTACATAACCTGTTTTAACATTATGTTGTCAACAGAAATAGGATCCTAGGTTTGGTTTCATTTTCTATTGTCTGCTAGCTTACACATGCACTTCCTAACTATTCTTAAACTACAGGCTTTCAGTCTTAACTCACCAGAACTAGACACAAAACTATAACCTCCATGAAATCATAGAAGAGAACACATATCTTAATATGCCGTAATTATTTCAAACTATGGTTAAGCTGAGAAACACCATCTTTCACTGTCTGTGGCTACCCACCCTCTACTTGTTGTGTGGTCAGTATTAGCTTCAAAGGTTGGGGCTATTCTTGGTCCCTGATGAAAACTGACTTCTTTGATTTTTTTTTTCTACCCTAGATTTTCTTCTAACAGTAGTACTTATTCAT
Source organism: Cryptotis parvus (assembly GCA_021461705.1). Classification (NCBI taxonomy): domain Eukaryota; kingdom Metazoa; phylum Chordata; class Mammalia; order Eulipotyphla; family Soricidae; genus Cryptotis; species Cryptotis parvus. The sequence goes on along the minus strand of JAJIBD010008664.1, from coordinate 13,368 downwards.
TATCCCCACATCTGCTGTGCTTTTCTTTTTCTTTGAAGTGAATATAACTTGGACATTCCTTGTCACATAGGGTCCACTACACATCTTTAGAATACTGTTCCTGGAGTTCTTTTTTTTCTGTAGTGTGCATTTTTTCTGTAGTGTGCATTTTGATTAAGAAATTTGAAGAGGTAACAATCTTATAACAAGGTTTCTCTAAAAAGTCAGCACTGAGCTGATGTTGAATTGCTTGTTTAGTACAACACATTCCATGTTTAGCCATTAGCATTTCTATCTAAAATAATCTTCAATCTTCTCTGCTTATCTATATTTTCCATTATGCCACAAAATCCAGATTATATTTGATCTCCTACTAGCTACTTTAACCCTTGTGACTTTCTCCTTCTCTAATGTGGTTAAAAAAACTAAATGTGTAAGAACAGACATCAGAAAAGTGATTATCAGGGGATTGATTGGGAGTAGGTAATAGGGAGAAGCTAGCAAAAAGGCATAGATTTTGTTACAAGGTCTGAGGATCAAACGTATAACATGATAATTATTTTGGTAACAGTGCACTGTATAATTGAAAATTGCTAAGATTGGTAAATATCAGCAGAGTATCACTTAAATATTCTCACAAAAAAAGAAAGTAAAAGGAAAAGAAACTGGTGGATTGATAGATGCTAGCTGACAGGGAATATTCTATCAATATGTTGCATACTTGAAACATCTTACAGAGTTTCTCTGTGTAACTAGATAAATTTGAATGAGTTCTCTGTACCACTCTATTTTTAGAGAGATTATAACTCCAATTGTATAGTTTGCTATTTAGATATTGAAAATCATCCAATATTTGTCTTTTAATCTTTGACTTTTTCTTAATGTGATCAATGAAGATCTAAGTAAATCACAAAACATTTACTATGTCATGAGTGGGAAGATTCAACATGGCTGAATCAGCTATTCCCCAATTGCTTGTGTTTAATACAATTTGTATAAAATATCAAAAATTATTAGAAATATCTCAGTAAGAGTTCCATGTACTTAAACAATACTATTCTAAAATTTATATATAAAAAGTAGGAACTAGAATAGTCATATATTCTTAAAAAGAAAATTAAAATGTCACCGATTATTCTGCTCAATATTAGGTTACACTATATAGCTGTAATAAGCATGGCAATATAGTATTGAAAAGGCATTGGGGTCCCCCCCCAAAAAGGATAGATACATTGGTCAAGGGAACATAATAGGGATTACACAGAAATAATGTAGAGTCTACATATTCAACTAAATTTCCACAATGATGCAAACTGTTATTTACTATCTTATGTTTATTGTCTTTTCTTCCAAGATTTTAAGTTCAATGAGGCCATACATTTAGTCTGTTTTTATAATAGCCTAAAATATGTAGATTTATAAAAGGTCTCAAATAAAAATTATATTTTGTTTCAAAAGAGATGAATCCAAATTTTTTAGGGAATGAGTCTTTATATAACAAAATTTTACTTCTGTTTGGAGAAATAAAAGTTGAGAAAGAGAAAAATGAACAGAAGAAGATTAATGCAAGGATACATAGATATGTTTTTAGTAGGTTATAGTTTAGTGGGAAGACATATACACATGATACTTTTATTATAAATGCTAAATAGATAGCAATATGTACTGGTGATTCAAAAGATGAAACGATCATTTTGTCTAAGAGATATGGGGACGGGAACTACAGGCCTCAGAGCTGCATTTTGGTGCATTATAAGCTATTCATGGTGACTCTGGCATAAGAAAATCCCAGAGAAAGCACAACATGTACTAGATTTTAATGCTATGACAAAGAAGTGGTTTGGCAAATTCAAGAAATTTGGTGTAATTTAAAACAGGAGACATGGCTAACAAATAGATTGAAGTTACTCTAAAAGATGTTGGATTTTATCTTTTGGCCATAGGGAGTAATTGAGAGCTTTTACAAAGAAGGATGAATGACAATTACTTGGACATATCTTTTGAGAAACAACTTTGATGGAATCTTGACTATCAATTGGAAAGAGACAAGGTGAAATGCAGGCTAATCTGCTTGTTGACTATTTTAATGGGCTACCCAGGTAATGATCATAATCCAAACACTAAGACAGTCACAAGGGATAGGGAGGGGACATAGACTTTTGAATATACTTTTGGGTTTACTAGCAAGGCATGGATGTGCAGTGGTGGGTGTTTGTTTGCTGCGTGGTGAAGACAGTTCAATACGGTTACAACTGAAGTATTCTTGCTGAGAAACAGTGATCTTAAAAAGCAAGATGGTGAATGCAGGCAGGTGAGATGATTCAGGGAGAAGATTTGGGTTTAGATATTCCGTGTGTGAGCTTTGGGAATGGGATCCATCCATCATGCTAACAGAAGTCTTCCGTTATTAAGGAGCCCCACGCCGCATTGCTTCCCTATCCCACCATTGTTATGAATGTAGTATTCTGTATTTTTTTTGTCTCAGAGAACGCATTGCAATTAGTTATTGTTTCTTTCAAGATGTTGTACATGTGTGGAAGCTCTATAATCTGTCATTCTTTTATATAAAAGAAGAAAGGTTACTTATACACCATTTTGGGTTGTGCACACCTTTACTGCGCAGATAAAAATTGTCTAGCCCAGTGGTTCAAATTGTCAAGAGCACTGATATCACCTAGGAACTTAGAAGATTCAACATCTTGGATTTCACCCCTTTAAGCTGTTGAAATAGAAAATGTGCAATGAAGCCCAGCAACCTGTGTTTAAAGAAATTCACTTGGTCAATTCCGCTGCATGCAGAACCGTGGTGAACTATAGATAGCAAAGGGAAAATGTGGGTAACAGTTGTGCGGTGCTATTGTGTGTACTATACTATACAGGCGCTCACAGAGGGCTCAATAAATTCGCTGAAACTGCTGATAGTACAAGACCTTATAAAATGTTGTATTTTCTCTATGTGTGTGCCTGATAGTTTATAAATTAGACCCAGTAACAAATAGAATACAGTAATATAGCAATATGCTATAATAAAAGTTATGAGAATAGTGACCCTTTCTCCTCTTGCCACCCTCTCTTGCACTGTGTGTCTGTCTCACAGATATCTTATTGTATTTCTGCTGTAGTTGATCACAAGTAGAAGCAAAACTGTGGAGAAGTTGTGGGGCGGGAGCTGCAGTACTATATAATTCAGTCCTTAGCATATACTGCCTTGACATCATCTTCTACTGGGCCGCATATATGCAGCAATGCTCATGATCAATAATTGTGTAAAAAGTGATAAGACAATGGATATCTTTATTTGTCTAACAGGTAGGAAAAAAGTACTAATATGTGTTGTATATGTTGAGGTGAATAGCTAATATCGCCTCATTTTATTACTCTTTAAATTGTATTTCCTGTACATTTGTATACCTACAGTAGCTGACAAATGAAAAAAATGCTTTGGTTTGTTGCTTTTAGGCTACACCTGATTGTGCTCAGAGCTAATTCCTGGCTTTGTGCTCGGGGATCACTCCTAGTGGTGCTCAGGAGGACAATCTGGGGTGCTGGGGAGCATACCTGGTTTGGCTGCATGCAAATCAAACACCCTACTCACTGCACTATTGCTCTGGCTCCTCAAAAATAAAACTGAGATGATACCATAGCATGAAGAAAATGAAATTTCAGACAGAGTTTGTAATTAGCGACTGGAGTGAATATGTTAGAGACCCTGGTGATGGTGGGAAAGAAACAATGTTATTGTGTAATTTCAGATGTATTCATCTAGATTTACATTCTATTTCTGTCTCTGTGCCTTGATCTAAAAGATAGTACCTAGTTCATAGCGTATTATTCTTTACATGACGGTCCTTAATGGATAATATTGGATAAAGAAATAAACTACATGGGAAACAATGCCCACAGTGTGTGGGTATTAAAGAAATTAAATTCTAATTGCCAAGAAAAACTGCAGGGTCTCGTAAGTCGTGTAGGTAGAGAAGTCACGGTGGCCTGGCATAAGTGAGTTTCCTGGTTGTTTAGGTTATTTCCGGTTTCTTTGGTGATGAACTTTAGTTTTCGTTAGCTCTACTGGCTCTGCCATTCCCGCTGTTTTGCAACAGGGCTTAAAAGTGCTTTAAGTGCTTGTGACCGTGGTAATGAATGAAAATGTCTTTCCAGCACTGAGAGGATTGCATTAGACTGAATAGTCACCTCCCTTGTAAAAAGCACTATTAGAGTGGGGCAGCTGTAAGTAAGGATAACGATTTGTGTCCACTGCTTATTTACTGAAAATTGTCAATGTATTATTTATTGAGAGCTCTCCAGACAGTGCTTGTCAGAATAAAAATGTCAGCTCTGAGCAAAATGTTATAATACATAATAAAAATGCTAGGTACGCATTTTAGGGAGACAACTAATTAGACCTGCTTTTCTTGAGGAAGGGGCAGTAAAAAATGTCTAATGTTGTGGACTTTCTCCATTTGTCTAAGTCCTTTTCTCTCCTCCCTGTGCTGCTCAGTATTTGGTTTAGAAACTTCCTGTGTCTGAGAAATCATTTAGCCAACTTTGTATTGTTGCCTTTTGACACCCCAAGTGGTGAGAAGGCATGTGAAGGAGGAAGGCCTGCTGGCCATGCACTGAGCTGCCCTCACCTCCAGGTTCTGTCTGAATTAAAGATGTCACTTCCTCCCTAAGCAGTGCTCGTGGAAAACTGCCTCCAGTGTAAACAACATAAAATTATTAAGCTTATTCCTCAGCCGTGCTAATTAACCCCAAACAAATTTCACATTAAGGAAACAGAATTCAATCAATGTAAATGTTATTGCTGTGTATTACTGTAAGCAATAATATAGTGGCTAAAATAATTAATTATTTTGGATGTTTTTAAAAAGAAAGTATTCTTTTTTATGGTGGTGCAAATATATTTTACTCATTCTTGCCCCCACTTCCCTGTTTCTTTAGCCTTATTTGCCAGAAAACATAAAGATCCTTCTGGCAAAGCCTGTGTAATAGGCAGAAGGGAAAATGCATTTGGAGGGTTTCAGGTTTATTTAGTTTCTATAATTTCATTGGCAATACATATGCAGACTTTGTCCCCTCCTACCTCCTGTAGTTCTCTCCACATTATATCAGTTTCCTCTCTTTTATCTTAAATCAAATGCAAAGGTATGTGGTAAATTGTGCTGGTAGAGGAATGATTGAATTAAAAAAAAGGGATGGTTAAATACAGTCCACGTCAAAGGGGAAAAGTGGCATGCCATTTTACTGAAGTTCAGATTGGGGAAGCAGTTGCCAGTAAAGATTTTGCCCTGTTTTTCCATCTGGGTTTACATAAGAAGTAATTTTATCCTCTTCATATAATTTTCTTACATTTTAAAAAAGCAGCTAAATTTCTAAATAATTTCTTCTTTGTGCCTTTGATGACTTTGGGTAAAATTTATTTGCTATCATCATCTTCATCACTCTCAAAGGTCTTTAAAGACACGAAGTATAGAAGCCAGATGAAATGCAACTTTATTTTTCATGCAGTAAAATGCACATGGGTTAACGTGGAATTATTTATCCATTAGCGAGAGTATAGTCTGTGGTATATGGAAACACAAATCAGATATGATTTATATTAAGATTATTCTGGCATATGATACCAAACCTATACTGTCAGAAGTAAAATGAAATTTGAAATAATTTAACAAAATACTTGTCATCATAAAAACAAACTGTTGCTTTTCACTGGTTTTGCAGGGACTGAATTCGGTGCCCTGCGCATGCAAGACTTGCACTTTATAATCAGACACACACTGACAGTGTAAATAATTTTTTTGTACTTTTACCATCTTCTAACCAATGTTAATTTTGCCCTCTCTATAATTAATTCCATATTCTTTTCATTGGCTATTCTTAATCGTTTTTCTATTAAAGTTCTTTAAAACCCTTTTCTAGAAAAAGATAAAGTTCTTTATTGTTGTATGAATATTTACTCTTTTAATGATTAAATACTTCATAAGTTACAACTCACTATTTAAACAATGCCAAAATATAGTTATAATAATAATGAGAATATAAGTATATTCAGGAATATCTGAAACATGCTACTTAAAAATAAAATAACATTTTATAATTTCATTGATAAGAAATTAAAATATTGTGAAGATTGCTTTGAGATATTAAATATATTATTGCTCAATCATGTATTTTAGACCTAAGTAATTTGTTTCAAATGATTGCTTGTTTTTTGTTATTTATTTACTTTATACGGATAGTTATTTTCTTTTTACTACTGTACACTTTTATTCTTGCATTTACAAATAGAAAACAACATTGAATTTTGTTTATTTATATACAGAGGAATCTGGTACAGTGCTAAGACAACAAGAAGCTAGGTTCTATCATTGAAAAAATCATAAAAACTTAGAATTTATATTGAATATGGTCATTCAATTTAGATGTTTATGGCTAAGTTATTTTAAATAGAACCTTAAATGAAACACATGCAATAGCAAATAATATAGAAAGGTTTAATTTTATAGCTGGCATTTGGTAACCTTCTGGAAGACAGAACTCTTAGAAAATATTATGTGCAATCCCTATGATTTATATTCCTGGACATTAAAATTGTTCTCCAACACCTGATCAAAAGAAAATGCAATAGAATTGTGAAACAAGGATACCAGTTAGAAGAAGCAGTGTTAATATATTTTAAGATGAAATTCAAAAAGGTTTGAATCTAGTACTTTATTCCCTCCAAGACTGTATGTAGTTGACAAACTGCAGTAATCATGCTCTTACATTTGCTTTCTCCATTTTAAAAACAGAAGTAAAAAAAATGGTAAAGAGAGACTCCAGAATTCTGAAACCCAGTGGTCCCGAAGTGATGGGAAAATAGCCAAGGTGTCACGGCTAATTTCTGACCCTGTTTTATGAGTTCTGCTGTTCCTTATTCCCCCTGTCAGCCTGGGAATCCCTGAGGCTGTGCAAACTGGCCGAACATCACTCAATCCCAGTTTTATATCCCCTTTTAATAATGTTGAGTCTATTCTGTCCAACTTTGATTCAGACAACCTGCTTGTCTCGAAAAGTGATATATTTAATCAGTGACTCTGTCTCCAGCATAGCTCCCACTGCGTGTGACTAGAGCCGAGAGCAGTGCAGTGCTCTGTCACTTCTGTTTGAATGGGTAATGCGGAGCCCATCAGCTGAAGAGACAGGAGCTGGAACTGCTTGTTAGGACACATGATCAAAAGCCACTCTCTGCTTTCTGCCAATCAAACCTTATGTCGCCTTGTGGGGCAGACATTAAATAGATTTTTTTTCTGCCTTACACTGTGGGCACTTTGCCAGTTTGACATGTGAACTGTTACAAAAGAGAGCAGAGTTTCGGCTGCTGGCTGACTGCTTTAAAATATTACTGAACACTTGTTGTCAAAATGAAATATTCATGATACTATATTATGATAAATTCATTGACATATTATTCAGTGCTTTTATCTTGTAATTTACCTTGGGCTCCCCCACCTTCTTGGAACAGAATAAACAATAGAGTTGCTTTTGGAGTAAGAAAGACAATCGACCCAATAGGAAAGTCAACACACTGGTATGACAAATAGTTTTCAACAAAATGCTAATTGTTCTGTGAAAAAAATAGCAGTGTCAATGTCATTTTGTACCTTCTTCCTTGCTTTAATTTTATTTTTACATCTTTAAAGTTAGGATAACAGTAGTTTTAGGTTTACATTTTAGTCCCAAGCAGTAAAAAAAAATTATTTTGGAATTTGATTCAGAATCTCATTCTCTTTGTTTGAGAAGATAAATGCATTTCCTTCTTTGTTATTTTTATTGGGGGGTGGAGGCACAACAGGTGGTGTTCCCAGCTTACTCCTAGTGGGGCAGTGGGGAGCACGCAGGATGCCAGGGATCGAACCTGGGTTGGCCACATGCAAGACAAGTGCCCTACCCATTGTACTCTCACTCTGGTCTAAATGTGTTTTTTATTTGAAGATGTGCTCTGATTTGCAGCTGCTTTGTTGCATAATTTTGCTCTGCTCTTTCTTTTATTCATTCAGCGAAGGGAGACCCCTATTATTACATTTATCCCTTACCTCAATAACCTTTTAACCTTTAGAGCCTTACTTTTACACCCTTAGCGACCAACCCAGTAATGCTTATAGCATAGCTCTGACTTCTGAATGTTTTAAAAAACGAGAGAGTGCCTAAGTACTTTTGGACGTATAAGGCTGCTTTTCGTATAATTTCTTATAATTTCCAAACACAGATAACTGTTCTAAAAACAGTTAAGTCTTAGATGGTACTTATATCTTCATACTCGCCACTTGGTACTTACTGTTTCTTCTCTAATGATCATTTTTAAAGGAGTTAAACATTTTTACCAAAACATACCATGGCAATCTAGTGGAACTCATTTAAACAGTGAGCTACACATAAACAGCTGCTCCTTCAATAAGCCATTCTTTATAATACCCTTATTACCTTCCAGTGTCTCAAATTCTGATTAGTCAACAGTGCTGATTGCTGCACGGCATTCCGTTGCCCATCTTCCTTCTGCTCAGCTGCTCATGTCTTAGTTGTTATTTGATTACAACACAACTTGTGCATTGTTTTCCAAGTTGCTCTTCATATTGTGTCTTAAAAACTCAGAATTATCCAGGGAAACTGGGATGGCGTGAGAGTGACTTTCTTTACACACATTGAAAATGTCTGAATAAAGCATGGTGTAAAAAATACAGCTTTGGAATACTCAGGATGGAAGGAACATTTGTGACTTAAAACTCAGTACTTGTGATCAATTGATGAGACAGATTAATTGTGTCTGTAAAGAGTTATACATTATTATATCATAGTAAATTTCAGTTAGCTGTAAAGTTCAGAAGTAATTATGAAAAATCTAACAGCGTAGGAAAAGCCTAAAGGGCCTGCATTTTTGCCCCCCAAATTAGATGATATTTATTCAATTACAATGCCGCTCCAGTGATACTCCCTACCACCCCACACCCTGACCACTACCCCTAAATAGGACTGGATATTGGTAGTTTAAGTTATGATGAAATAAGTCAGGGTGGGAAAATCCTCTATAGTGGCTAGATTTTCAGCTAGTCCTTTTGTTGTGACCCCTAGAATCTACTCTTGGTGAGTAGGAAATGCTGACAACTGGCAATGCAACCCCAGTAAAGGCCCTAAATCTGTCATTGTGCTCTGGAGTCTGCTCTGAAAATAGCAAAGCTCTTTTGGTAAATTAAAAATCGGTGTGAATGGGAACAGATGTTGACAAGCTTTTACTTTATCTTGAGGGATGCCAGTTAAAGAGAAGAGGGTCAGCAAGGTTAGATGTAGGAAATATATTAAATGTGCTAACTTGTTCTCTAAAGGGAGTTCTCTTTGGAGATGTTAGTGAATAGAACTGTGTCTTTGGGCAGTCTAGGTAAGAATTATACATGCGATATTTTATTTAGAGGAAAATTAAAGGGATAATGTTATTTCTGGGAGAGCTATCTCATTTTGACGTTCCCTATCTTTTCTTCGTCAATCTGTCTTACCTAGACACTGTAGGATTACTGTTAGGGCTTACTTTCCAATATCACTTTGGCATTGCTTTCTAAAGTATTTGTTGAACCCTAATGCTGCAGTAGAATTTTGTACTGAGATTTGTCAAAAATAATGAAAATGGTTTATGTTCTAGAAATGTTCAATTTATCAAATAGCTTGTATAGTCAATTTAAATAAGTCTTGTAGAAGTTTCAGTCTTGATTTGAAAAAATAGCATAGGATGAATTTATTTATAAGAACCTTAATAGTTTCTCTCAATTCCTTTTTACATTTTAGATTACCTTATAATTTTCTAAATCTACATGAACAATAATGATCAATTTTGTCAGTATTATTCACACCTTTTATTAATTTAACATAGATGAATAAATGTGAATGTTGTGAAGAGTTGATTGGGAATAGATTTTAAATCTGACAGTTAGATTACAGGGTACCTAAGAAAAAATGGCTCTTTCACTAGGTACCTAGTAATTTAATTCTTGTTTGAAATTATTATAATTTATTACAGTGTGTGGGTCCTAATGAATGTCTACTATTAAATGAAAAAGGAGAAATTGAAATTAAGATTATGAAATTCTTTTTAACACATATCTTAAAATCCTCTTAAACAATTCAGAAGACATTAATAAGCTATGTGGCTCTCCTTCCATATACTGTAATAGCAAATAAAAAACATTGTCTTTTTTTCATCATTTAAATACTCTGAAAAACACTGAATGCCTTAATACACAAGGCATGCAGTCTTATAATTTTATAAAATGATAGTAGCCATTTTAGGTAGCACTAAAATTGACAACTCAGTTTCTTAAATATTTATTTGGATTAAGCTCAAAGTTTTCTAAAAATGTGAGTTTTCCAAAAATGATTAGGTTTTCTTCATCTTAAACATTTAACGTGGGACAATTTAAGGTTTGATAAAGCTGTGACCTATATTAGATTAGTGTGTTAAAATTTCTGCAAGCCAGGGAGAGTTTTAAAGTGTAAGCAAAATAAAATATGTCCAAATGCCCACAGATGCTGTCACTTAACTCCTATCTAGAGCTCAGTCAAATCTGTTGTGTATGCAAAGCAAATATCAGATCTTTGGAAAATAACAGTTTCTAGATTGAGGCAATAAACTGTAGAAAATACTTTTTTATCTTAAAAAACTATCTTACCTTGTGTCAATATACTCTATGGTATATTGGGAAGAAATCTCTCTTTAGATTTTTTTTTGCACTATTCTTATTCAGGAATTGGTGCCTCTTTGAATTTCAAACTATTATTATGTTTATATAAAATACCTAATATTTTGTTTCCGAATTTTTTTTTTTTTCCCAATTGCTAAACTTTTAAAAAAGTGGAGCACACCATAGCACATGTATAAAGCTAGCAGTTAGTTTATATATAGAGAAAGAAAAAATGAAGAATTTGGGTGAAAAATTTATATTTGATTGCAGAGTTAGACTTGCACTAATTTTTGACAGCTTCAACAAAAGTGCTAAGGTAGGGAGATGTAGGCCTAGCTATCTCTCGTTGTGATGACTCCTCTGCAACTATGGATGTGGGAAGAAAAAATGTAACTTCATCAGAATAGGTATTTGGGTGGACTTTTTGTGCTTATGATTTTCACAGGATTTCCTTATAGGCTATGGAACTGTACCCTTAGACTTTAAGAGACAGAACTTCATTCTTCCTCTTTTATAATTAGATTCTCCTTCTGCCCATCCCCCCACTTTCATGCACATTTAAGGACTCATATTGTGAAAGGAATGTAGTGAGTGTGCTAGCTGTTTTTAGGGAAGGTGATTTGTTGTCTCATAATCTGATAGTTGAGCTCAAGTTGGTTCTGGCATCTGGGAGAAATAAAGGGCAGAAACCAAGTAGGAGAGTATTATCTCAGGAACGATTACTGATCACTCTAAAAAATGTTACAGTAGTTGTTAAATAAGGAAGCGATTGGAGAAAAAAATATGCTCCTTAAATTTCTATAGATAAATCCATTTTTCATCTATAGTTAATATTCATGTGGTTATTGATAGCTAAATTCCTGTGCCATCTACTATTGCAAAAGACTAAAAGCTGAAGATGTAACTTTCTCATGATAGATTTGACAACATCATGGCTGTGCTATGAAAAACTGTCTTCATAACATTTTTTGTTAATTGTGATGAAGTAACTTTAAAATATTAATTTTGAAAACATTGGCAGCTTACAAACCATATCTGTTTTTATAGTTAATTAGATTTTATCTTTTGTGTCCCTGTTGAAACCCTAAATGAAAGATGGAAATATGTTTGCCGTGATGTATTTGATGTGACTGAGATGGCATTAAGCTGTTTAAATGATTTAAAATTGTATTTACTTTCATTCAGTCTGTTAGTTTCGATGCTGATCTGTCTTCTGGTTTGCATTGTGGTATAGCAAACCAAGCAGGAGGGCTAAAAGGATTTTAGCATGAGGGTTGGCTGGAAAAAGCTGTGTTCTCTCTTCCTTCTCAGATACTGAATTCTTCAGTCAAAGTTAAATTTGCTGTCGGATGTTAGCTGCACTTCTTAGCAATGACCTTGTGGGCAGAGAGGCATGGCACAGTGGCACTTTCCAGCTGTACTCATCCTATCCGTCGGGGTATAATCATGCTCAGTCCCAGCACCGCAGGCTTGGACATATGTTGAGTTTTATTTCTTTCTTCTGACATTAATCCTATTCACCAGCTGTTCTGCCAGCTGCCATTCTTCAGCTTAGAGATTACATTTGGGGGATACCAACAAAGGTCTAGTTGACCACTGCTTTCTTTTTTCCTTCCCCACCTCTGTATTCTTTAGAGATGATTGGACCTGGAGGTTAGGAGAACTAGATCCTTTCCCACTGTCACTCTCTTTTCCTTGGATCTCCACATTAACGTGATTTATGATCACTTTCAATATGTTATAGATAAGCCTTCCAAAGAGCCAGATTACCACCTTGCTTATAAACCTTTTCTGTAAAAAAGGTTTTAAGTTTACATTGAAGGCTATAATTAATGTTTCTTATACTATTATATAAACAACATTAATTAGTGACAGATTCTTTTGATGTCCTAAAACATATTCCAGCTGAAAAGATGTTTTCAGTTCTTTTTTAAATTTCTCTCCACAGGTTTGAGAATATATATCTGTTAAGATGATACTTTTTTCCTGAGCTATGGTTTCACTAATCTTGTTTGAATGGGCTATTAAATCTGTTACACTCATAATATATACTAATAAGTAGTATAGATTTCTCACTTTGTATTCCAGATGATCTGTCCATAAGCAGGATGTTAAACATCTGTAGTTTAAGCCTTTTGGGACTAACAAACGCATTAATGCCAGAAAGAAATGTGGCCTGGACAATAAGGTCATGGAACATGTGCTAAAGAAGCATCCGGTATTGTTGAGTCTGTATGAACTGTTCATTGTTAATCACTTCATTTTTATAAGGCTAAAATGACTAATAGATTTAGGTTGTAATCATTTGAAGTATGTATTTATTACATTAATACCAATGCATATAAATCCCCATATGTGTTAAAATTCTCCAAGCTTATATTTTAGTCATTTATCCCATATGTCTCTCGAATAGTATTCTCAGCCATTTAATTGACCTCAGAAAGGAATATAGCTGTTTGTTTATTGACAATATCAGTCTTTATCTTTTTTAACTTTGTGACATCTATAGGTCATATATAATAGCAAGGAACTCAGTTCAGATAACACCTTTAGATTCAAGTTAAGAAATAAGGATATCCTATTGACTTAAAAAAGTAAAAGCCAATTGTGTATTTTATGAAGCAGTTTTGTTTTGATTGTTTACTCATTGTCTCATCTATTTGTATGTCCATCTTTCCATGCA
>JAJIBD010008663.1:0-69752 GCA_021461705.1 Cryptotis parvus | reverse complement strand
ATTTCAGCAGTTTTCAGCAGTTTTGTTTCATTAATCAGCTAACTCTGCCTCTTAGACTTTGTTATTTAATGTTTTATGATCTTCCAAATTTTAAAGTTGGAAAAACAATTTAAGGGAAATATATCATAGGAGTTGGTAAGTTTAGTTCTCTACCTGAGAGAGACTAAGAACGTGATCAATGCTTTGATAGCTACTTGTTATATTTTTTCACAGAAAATACAAAAAATATAGATGAAATCACTATCATTTTGTGCAAGCCATGAAGAAAGCTTTTGTGTTTTGGGGAAATGTACTATCTTATTTTCAGGAAATGAATTTTTTGGTTTATTTCTGTTTGTGAACATTATATCAGCTTATCCAAGAGCATAAAATGATTTTTTTCAGTATCGAATATCATTTGGCACATTCCCCAGTGTTGTTCAGAGCTTGCTCCTATGTCTAGTAGCTTTGTGATATTCCTTTGTGTAGATGTACCATTGTTTCTTTATCCAGTCATCTGTTCTCAGACTCTGGGGTTGTGTTCAGACTCTAGATATTGTGAATAGTGTTACAATGAACACAGAAGTGCAGATGACATTTCTACTGTGTGTTTTGGGGCCCCTGGGTATATTATCAGAGGTGATATTGCTGGATCAAAAGGGAGTTCAATTTCTAAGTTTTTGGAGGAATCACGATCACGATCACGATCTTCCGTTAATCATCTATTTGCTAGAGCGGGCACCAGTAATATCTCAATATGTCCTGTCACATGCTGTAGAGCCAAGGGCATCGGCTTGGTACAGGAACATAAAGAGCCTCAAACCATTATATTAGGTCATGAGAATGATCTAATATAATTGTTACTGGCATTTGGCATATCAAATACAACACAGCAGCTTGCTAGGCTTGCCGTGGGAGGCATACTCTATAAACACCTCCAAATAAAGCCTTTATTGATGATGGGCTGGTCGGCTGGGTGGAGTTCTGATGAGAGGGAAGTCCAATGTGGAAAATGGCGGCGCCCATGGAGTGGGTGGGGGGTCGTCTGGCTTGTTGTGAGGTTCTGCCGGGGTGGTGGGCCAAGGCTGGAACCCACCATGCCTCCCGACTGCCTCATGAATGGCTGGGCACAGGGAGAGCAAGGAACCGCTCTGCCCCATGTCTGAGAATCTCTGACCAGCAACCTGGGCCGGATTGAGGAAAGAAACTGCTCCAGGGTGGGTGTCGATGATCCGGGCTGTGTGGGCTGGTCCTTTGGAGGAATATGCATATTGTTTTCCAAAAAGGCTGAACCAGTCAACCTTCCCACCAACAATGAACAATTCTTCCCAGATCTGCACCAGCACTGGTTGCTCTTGTTCTTTTGAACGTGTGCCATTCTCTCTGGTGTGAGATGATAGCTTATTGTTGTTTAGATTTGCGTCACCCTGAAGATGTAGTGATGTAAAGAATTTTTTTCATCAACCTTTTGGCCATTTGAATTTCTTCTTTTGAGGAAGTTTATCTTTATTTCTTCTTCCATTTTTGAAGGGGTTGGGTTTTTTTTCTTGTCAAGTTCTACCAGTGCCTTATGTATATCTTGGATATTAACCTCTTATCAGATGGGTGTTGGCTAAATAATTTTTTCTATTCCATGGGCTGTCTTTGTATCTTGGTCACCATTTCTTTTGAGGTGCAGAAGCTTATGTGGTCCCATTTGTTTATCACTTGCTTGGTCAATGGTGTTTCATTTTTTGAACATGCCCTTTAGCTTCAGTGTCATAGAGAGGGTTTTGATACATTTTCCTCCTTGTGCTTTATGGATTCAGCTCTGATATTGAGTTCTTTAAACTATTTTGGTCTCATTTTTGTCGCATGGCATTAAACAGAGGTCTGAATTGATTTTTTTCCATGTAGCTGTTCAGTTTTCCCAGCACCACTTGTTGAAGATGCTTTCCTTGCTCTACTTCATATGGTAAGAATTATATTAGAGGTATTTAATCTATAATCTGGGCTCTACTAGCATGAGACAGGACATATGGAGATGTTACTGGGGCCCGCTCGAGCAAATCGATGAAAAACGGGAAGACAGTGATACAGTGATTTAATCTATACAGATGACCTCATGTGAGCTCTTATTAGTCACTTGAAGGTAATGATAACATAAAGATATTTACTAACACTCAAGCATTCTCAAGAAGAAATTAAAATAGTCTTAAAAAATCTTGACTCTTCATGGCATCATCTATTCTATGAGCTTTGTAATTCCCTTTGTTAGAGGGAGGATATATCAAAAGTCCTGATAATGGACCCAGCTGGCAGAATGTAACACTCCACCAATTCTTCACCCTACAATGGATCTTTTTGACTACTTCGCCATTTGTCTGGCACTGCACCCTGCAAGGATGTCAGAGTGTGGAACCTGGCCCCTATCAATGGCACAAAATCCTAGATGGCATCAAGAGAGAGCTGCATGCTGATAGTTTTTCCTACATGATTGACTTTATTTGCTTTACTTTAATTATATATATCGACATGGTACTTTAATTATATATATATTGACATGGTAAAGATGATACTGTTCATCTGACTCAGTTTATAATTGTGTAGACTACAAGTATAGTCATCTAAGGAACCAAAAGGGGTAGAATCCTGATCATTAGAATCCTTCTTCCAGTTCCTCACAAAACTTATGAATAACCTTCCCTGCATGGCACACAAAGATGATTATGAAAGACTCACTGAAACTCTTCTTGGGATGTCAGCTAGAGCTTTGCTTGAATAAAAGACCCTTTCAATAAATTCTTACTCCTTTTATGTTTGTTCATTTTTGTTTTGGGACCCCACTTGGAAGTGCTAGGGGAATACTTCTGGCTCAGTGCTTGGAGGTCACTCCTGACAGTGCTAAGGGAACCATGTGGTGCCAGGAATAAGAACCTGGGCCACCTGCCTGCAAGCATTGAATTCAGCATTGTGGGATTGAAAGAGGAAGTCTCAGCCTCACAGGGAGGCTAAGATAATGGGAAATACCTAAGACAAATGGTCAGACAAGGATCTGTTAGAACCTTGCATCCTCTGTAACCTGTGCCAGCTCTTTAACCTGTGCCAGGAGCCCAATTTTCACTTAAAAGGGTCTACAGGAAAAATGATTTAACTTTAACTTCTCTGCATTCTCTGTATCACAAAGATTCAGTTTTTCCTAGAGCCCCCACCCCCCAAACACACACAAAGAATCATAGATAACTTATTCCTATAAAAGTTCCTCCCCATTTGGGCAGCTCCTTTTCCTTTCGGCTCCTACTTTCCACTACATGTTTCTGCTTTCCAACACTGAGTCTGAGCATCTTTATTTCTCAGTGTCTTTGACCTGGGAATCACAAAACAGACTGCCATCACTGTTTTGGCATCATCTGCATCACTATTTATACCCTGTGCCCTGCTCTGAAAGTTGTGTCCTCACAAGATTGCCTCTTTGTAAATTCTGATTCAAGAGAGTACAAAGAATTTCTGCACCTATCACCGACCTGTTGATGGGTTTCAAAAGTTTTTTCCATGTAGAAGCCATTTAAAGTATTTAGCAGTTGTAAATTGAACAAATTTCATATGCCAAAAGCATTGCTAAGCACTAGTGAGAGACATATATATGAAATATTATCTCTGTATTTAATCAGCTCACTACTAACTTGAACCTTAGACAACTATAATAAAAACAGGAGGAAAGGGAGCATAAAAAGGTATTTTATGAAGAGCCATATATTGATAGATAAGGGATCTTTTAAGAAAAGCTCTTTTGGAGAAAGAGAGAGAGACAGACAGAGAGAGAGAGAGAGAGAGTTACCTGCCATGCCATACACCCCGGCTGGGGAGGGAGGGAATCAGGGAACATTGGTTGTGTGAAATGGGCATCGATGCGGAGAGATGGGTGCTGGAACACTGTATGACTGAAACCCAAATATAAACACGTTTGTAACTGTATATCACGCTGGTATAATAAAAAAATCAAAAAATAAAAGTTCTTTTTTTTCACAAAAACATGGCATTTTATTTTATTTTTTATAAGTATTTTATTATAACACCGTGAGATATACAATTACAAAGATGTTCATATTTGGGTTTCGGTCATACAGTGTTCCAGCACCCATCCCTCCACCAGTGCCCATCTCCCACCACCAATGTCCCCGGTTCCCACTCCCTTCCCCAGCCCGCCTCCATGGCAGGTTCTTTATTTCTTTCCCTTTCTCTCTATCTCTTTCTCTTTTCCTTCCCTTCCAGATTGAGGATTACAGAACATATATTAATGGGTTGTCATGTGTATCTTTTTGCCTGTATATAATGCTCAGTTCTAGGTTGGTATTAGTACTTTCGACAATTGTTAGCACACTGTTCCATTTTCTGTCTTACCTAGCCTCTGACTCCCACACGTTTGTGACAATTTCCACCTTTGACAAAACCTCCTGATACGTGTTTCACTTGACCTTGCATATTGGTATCATATAATATATACATATATATTTATGTCATGCAAATAAATGCAGTCATTCTATATCTGTCTCTCTCCTTCTGGCTAATTTCACTCAACATGATCTTTTCCATGTCCATCCATTTATAGGCAAATGCCATAACTTCATTTTTCCTAACAGCTGCATAATATTCCATTGTGTAGATGTACCCTAGCTTCTTTATCCAGTCATAGTTTCTTGGGCACTCTGGTTGTTTCCAGATTCTGGCTATTGTGAATAATGCTGCTATGAGCATAAAAGTAGGGATGGTGTTTCTGCTGCGTATTTTTGGCCTCCCAGAGTGGTATGGCTGGATCAAATGGGAGTTCAATTTCTAGGCTTTGGAGGAATGTCTATATTGTTTTCCAGAAAGGCTGTACCAGCCGGCATTCCCACCAACAATGGATGAGTGTCCCCTTTTCCCCCATCCACACCAGCACTTGTTGTTCTTGCTCTTTTGGATATGTGCCAGTCTCTGTTGAGTAAAATGATATCTCATTGTTGTTTTGATTTGCATCTCTCTGATGATTAGTGATGATGAGCATTTTTTCATAGTTTTTTGGCCATTCAGATTTCTTCCTTGTTGAACTTTCTGTTAATTTCTTCTCCCCATTTTTTTATTTTTAAAATTTATATTTTATTGGCACTGTGATTTGCAAAGTTATTCATAGTCGTGTTTTCAGCATGCTGTGTTCCAGCACCAATTCTATCTCCATCAGCCTCCCCCAAGTTCCTCCCCCATCCCCCAGCCTGCCTCCTGGAGAAGCACAGTTCTAAGTTTGGTGGTTGTAGTTTGAATGTCCCTTGGTTCTGTGTTTTAGACCTGTAGAAATATCACTGCTCGACATCACCCATGAGCTGGAGTCCCTTGATCCTGCGCCCATTTCTTCCCTCTCTGCTTCCTCTTGCTACCCCCTAAATCTTTTTCCCTCTCTGTCCTTTTCTTTCCTATATTCTGGGGTGAAAGATGATGGAGTTATTCCCCCTCCTCTAATGCTTTGTGTTTTCTCATACAGTTATTCTACATGCCACAGATAAGTGAGATCATCCTGTGGAAAAGGGGAAATGTTTTTATATATATGAATTTCTACAATAAAAATTCTTTGGCGTTTAAGCTGTGTTCTCTTGCTTCATTTTTTTTTTTGTTTTGCGTTCTTCTCTGCTTTTTTTTTTTAAGTATTTTATTATACCACCGTGAGATATACAAATAAAAAGATATACAATTAAAAAGTTCATGTTTGGGTTTACTTCTCCCCATTTTTGATGGGGTTGTTTGTTTTCTTCTTGTAAAGTTCCACCAGTACCTGATATATTCTGAATATTAACCCCTTATCAGATGGGTATTGGGTGAATATTCTTTCCCATTCTTTGAACTGCCTTTGTATCTTAGTCACTGTTTCTTTTGAGGTACAGAAGCTTTTTAGTTTCATGTAGTCCCATATGTTTATCTTTTCTTCTAGTTGCTTTGTTAGTGATGTTTCACCTTTGAAGATGACTTTAGCTTCAGTGTTGTGGAGGGATTTTCCTATATTTTCTTCAATGTACTTTTATGGATTCAAGTCTGATATTGAGATCTTTAATCCATTTTGATCTGATTTTTGTGCATGGTGTTAGACAGAGGTCCAAATTCATTTTTTTTTACATGTCGCTGCCCAGTTTTCCCAACACCTCTTGTTGAAGAGGCTTTCCCTTACTCAATTTTGGACTCTTTGTACCTTTATCAAAGATTAAATGATCATGTGTTTGAGATTGAGTGTCAGGATACTCAATTCTATTCCATAGGTCCACAGGTCTGTTTTTATTCCAATACCACACTGTTTTATTGGAAAACATTACCTTTTCCTTTACAGGAAAGGTAATGCCTCCCATCTTTTTTTTCCCCGAGGATTGCTTTAGCTATCCGTGGGGGTTTATTGTTCCATTCAAATTTCAGGAGTGTTTGGTCAATTTCTTTGAAGAATGTCATGGGTATCTTTATAGGGACTGCATTGAATCTGTACAGAGCTCTAGGGAGTATTACCATTTTGACAATGTTGATTCTCCCCATCCATGAGCAGGGAATGTGTTTCCATTTCCTCATGTCCTCTTTTATCTATTGAAGCAGTGCCTTCCCGCTGAGGTCAGGGACAAGACAAGGTTGCCCACTCTCACCTCTTTTATTCAATATAGTACTGGAACTACTTCCATTGCAATCAAAGAAGAAAAGGACATCAAGGGTATCCAGATAGGCAAGGAGGAAGCCAAGCTATCATTATTCGCAGATGATATGATATTATACCTAGAGAACCCTAAATTCTCTACCAAAAAACTCCTAGAAACAATAGACACATATAGTAGAGTGGCAGGATACAAAATCAACACCCAAAAGTCGGTGGCTTTCCTATGTACAAATAACGAAGAGAAAAAGGGATATTAAGGGAAACGATTCCATTCACAATTGTGCCACAGAAAATCCAATATCTAGGAATCAACCAAGTGTGCAAAGAACCTGTACAAAGAAAAGTTCTTTTGGACCAGAGAGAGAGAGAGAGAGAGAGAGAGAGAGAGAGAGAGAGAGAGAGAGAGAGAGAGAGATAGAGAGAGAATACTGCAGGTAGGGAGCTTACCTTGCATGTTGCCAACCAAGATTAGATCACCAGCACCCCCTTGTGGTCCCCTGAGCCACCAGAAATGATTTCTAGGCACAGATCCTGGAGTAAGCCCTGAGTAACACTGGGTGTGTTCCACAAAATGATGCTCATTTATAAGGGATGCATGATGTGATGTGACTCTAGAAAGGGTTATTGTGCATATCTTCATTTATACTAGATGTTTAATCATATTATCTTCACTGTATCACTGTATCACTGTCTTCCTGTTCATCATCGATTTACTCAAGCGGGCACCAGTAACATCCCCATATGACCTGTCTCATGCAAGTAGAGCTCAAGGGCACCTGCTTGCTCCAGGAACATAAAGAGCCTTCATGTTCTGAATAATAAAATACCTGTATCACTGTATCACTGTCTTCCCGTTCATCATCAATTTGCTCAAGCGGGCACCAGTAGCATCTCCATATGACCTGTCTCATGCAAGTAGAGCTCAAGGGCACCTGCTTGCTCCAGGAACATAAAGAGCCTCAAAACCGTTCCATCAGGTCATGGGAATGAGGTCTATAATTGTTACTGGTATCTGACATCTCAAATACGACACTGGTAGCTTGCCAGGCTCTGCCGTGCAGGTAGCATACTCTTGTAGTCATCTCAAAATCCAGCACATATTATCTCTCATATTATCTTAAAAAAGTTAATTTTATACTGCAGATTTCTGAAGCATATGTTTTTACTTACAATTTCACAATCATTTCATGAAATGTTCAGAGATTTTATAAGTATCAAACTTTGAGCTAAAATCCTTTCACTTTTGTATTCTGAGCTACCAGTTTTGGGTTTATAATTAATAAATGATTTTTATTGTTTTTAATAACTTATTTTAGAACCCAAGTTTGAAGAATATTTGTTTCTTCAGGAAACAAATTGTTTTTCCCCCACATATCTGAAGTTAAAATATAAGCCATATCTTTAAGTTGGCTTGGGCCCATTGTTGGGACTATCACTGTGAATTTCAAGGTTTGTTGGTGCTAGATTGACTATGCCTTTGTTCCTTCCTTCATAAGCTTTTAGATACAGTTCTACCAGAGGCAATATGTGATACTCTTGGCCAACACATACATCTTTTAACCTCAGAGATTTGAAAATAACAAGATTATTGTGATGCCCAATCAATGGTTTCAAAATTCTCCTGCATTCATCCAAAACCTGTGAAACATTTTTAAATATCTAGACTCATATGGTTGAGAAAAATCATTGCTTTTCTTGTTGTTTTGCCATGTCTTTTATGAAATATAGCCTAAGATGGGTATTTTAGATATTTGATGAATTATTCACAATAAATTTGTTTGAAGGTATCAGGAACTTAGTGTCGGAACTGCTTTTTCATTTTTCTTTTGTTTTAGTTTACACAATGCCTGGGTGTTATACGTTTAGACATCATGGTGGATGCACTCATTCTGTGGGGAAATTGAGTTTTGAAGCATCATGCAAAACACCAGACAGCTTACTCCCCTTCCTTTGAAGCTTGCATTTATTTTATTTTTTTAAAAATTTTATACCACCATGAGATACGCATTTACAAAGATGCTCAAGTTTGGGTTTCAGTCATACAGTGTTTCAGCACCCATCCCTCCATCAGTGCCCATTTCCTACCACCAGTGTCCCCTGATTCCCTCCCCCTCCCTTAGCCTGCCTCTATGGCGGGCACGTTGCCCCCTCTCTCTCTCTCTCTCTCTCTTTCTCTCTCTCTTTCCCTCACTCTTCCTTCTCTTACACAATGAGGCTGGCAATACATACAGTTAGAGGTTACCATGTGTATACCTTTGCTTAGATTCAATGTTCAGTTCTAGGGTGGTACTATCATTTCCAACTGTTCCTTTCTCTGTCTCACTCAACTCTGACTCCCACACACTTAGGGTAGATTCCATTCCACCCACTGACACGACCTCCTGATCCATGTTTTGCCTGGCCTTGGATATTGGTATCATGATATTTTTTTAATATCCCGCAAATAAATGTGTCATTCTATATCTGTCCTTTTCCCTCTGGCTAATTTCTTAAAGCACAGTAATCTCCATGTCCATCCATTTATAGGCAAATTCCATAACTTTGTTTTTTTTTGTAAGGGCTGTGTAGTATTCCATTGTGCAGATGTACCAAGTTTCTTTATCCAGTCTTCTGTTTTTGGGCACTCTGGTTGTTTCCAGATGCTGGCTATTTTGAGTAGTGCTGCTATGAAAAATAGAAGTGTATAAGGTGTTTCTGCTGTGTGTTTTTGGCCTCCCAGGTTATATTCTCAGAAGTAGTATGGCTGGAACAAATGGGAGCTCAGTTTCTAGTTTTTGGAGGACTGTCCCTATTGTTTTCCCAAAAAGGATGTACCACTTGGCATTCCCATCAACAATGGAGAAGAGTTCCTTTCTCCCTGCATCCACACAGCACTTGTGATCACAGTATGCTTGCAATGGTAAACTCAGAGATTAAGTATAGTGTAAATATGTGCATTATGAAGCAAAACAAAGCATCTTATTAAGCAGGCCATAACTAGATTTTGTGAAGAGGAGTAAGAGAGTATTTTAAACTTCTAAAAATCAAAAGGAAATGAGTTGTTCACATTAATGAGTGTGTGGAACAATAGTAAAGTGTGGGTTGAGCATTTGAACAGCTTGCCTCATATCCTTTATCAGTTTTTTTCTGTTTATAAAAAGAAGTTAATGAAACATATGATTTCCTGGGATTTTTGCAAGAATGAGGAACTTAATTCTCTTAAAAGCATTTATTAGTTAATACAGGAAGTGTGAGATTACTTGCAGGAGCAAAAGTAACAAGAACAGCAGGAGCGAAAGCAGTAACTTAATTTGGACTTTCACACTTAGATCCCATATACTTGTCTCTGTTAAGCTGACTTTAAGTTGGGGTTGATAGTAAATAGATATTAAATTTTTAATTCTCACTCATTCCAGTTAAATATTTACAAAAAAAACAGAAGAAAAATTGATGTTTTACTGAAACTTCTCTTTCACATTCAAGATGTAATTACCTGATTTGAATTCATCATAAAAAATTTCACAAGCATATTTGTTTTTCTTAAAATGCAGGGTGCTCTGCTTTTAATTTATCCCATACTAAATGTTTCTACGCAATTATAGATTTGCTGGGGAAAATTCCAATCCTCTTTTCCAAAGCCAATATTTGAGTGCTAGCCTATAACTTGCAAAAGCAGTTAACCACACTTACAATTCTGCACACTGCTAGCTCTAAAATGTCTCCTTCAATTGTAAACACCAATTTTCTTACTCCCCTTCCATATATTTCCTTGGAAACCTATTAAAAAGGGAAAGTTTAATGGATCAGTAAAATAAAAACTTGTTTCTGAATTAGCATCTTCCCACACAAACAAGAATAAACAAAGCATCTTCCCACACAAACAAGAATATAATAAAGATTTTAAGTTTGATCGGCTAAGCTGGAATATTAACAAATTCTTTCCCTTCTATATTCCATAAAGGGAATGAAATGCCAAAATTTCAAGTTTATATATTAAACATTTTATATTATTTTGAGAATTGTATGCAACAGCTCTGCATTACTAACAGAAACAGTAGTAACTAGTTCACGTAAGAATTACCCTCCTCGGGGCCGGAGGCGATAGTCCAGTGGGCAGGACATTTGCCTTGCATGCCGCCAGACCCAGGTTAGATCCCCAGCATCCCATATGGTCCCCTGAGCACTGCCAGGAGTAATTCCTGAGTGCAGAGCCAGGAGTAACCCCTGAGCAATGCCAGGAGTGACCCAAAAGGCAAGAAAAAAAAAGAAAAGAATTAACCTCCTCTTTTCTCCCATTGACCAGTCATTCAGAATGACTCCCTTGATCAGATCAGTCCCTGTTATTGTTGGTAACTGTGTACTTACAATCGCAGATTGAATAGCACAAATGAATCATAATATCTGTGCTTATTATAGAAAAATTTTGTTGCAAGTTAGCCCTATATTTCTATTTGTTTTGTTTTTGGCATCACACCCAGAAATACTCAGGGGTTACTCCTGGCTCTGCACTCAGGAATCACTCCTGGTGGTGCTCGAGGGACTGTATGGGATGTCAGGGATTGAACCCAGATTGGTTGCATACAAGGCAAACACTCTACCCACTGTGCTATCGCTCCAGCCCCAAAGCCTTTTATTTCTTATACAGGAATTGCCACTAAGTTTCCATTAGCCCTAAAAACACTCCACTATTTGATATTTCCTACCATACTGAAAACTTGAAGTTATAACCAACCTTACTAATAATTCCCAACAATCCTAAAACTAAAAGGTCAGGTACATTTTATTTTTTTTAACATGATCGCCTAAAAATAAATCATAAATACATTGCCCATCTACAATTTAATTATCCTCTGGAGACTAGTGAGTTAGAGTTGAAGGGTGATGCTGAGCAGCCTTTGGGAAATTGAGCCTCTTTTCATTTGCATTACATTTTAGTAACAAGAATTCAGACTCTGCCTTTTTTCCCATCCTGGAAAAGGTCACAGTCCATCATTATTATAAGTTTGAATGAGAAATGATAAAATAGATATTTTTTTATGATAAAAGTTAGGGAAGAGAAAACAACATGTTGACATTTAAAGTGTTCATTTCAAAATAGAGGGCACTGTGGTCTGTCACTAGCATGTTTCCTCATTATTGAGTTTTCTTCCATTTATAGAATCTCTGGGTTAGAAGGAGTAATAAAGGTCGTCTTATCCAACACTACCTGATGCCTTGGAAATGTCCTTTGCTATGATACAGTATTGTCTATATTCTAATAGATTATTTTATTTTCAGTGAAGGGCCAATTTATTATACTTCATAGTGAATATTTGATCATGATTAATTTCTAACATCTTTATTTTATATGAAATGGAGAAAAGTTTTTCTGAAACTTCATAACTTTTTCTTCTAATTCTTTTAACTCATTTCCACATTGAGTATGGATATCTGGCTATTTTTAAAATATCCTTAACATAATATCTTAAAACATTATTTTATTTTTCATTATAAAACTCATTAAAATTTACATATCAGATATTTCACTAATATTTTAAACAAAAACCTATTTTTTTATTTATTTATTTATTTATTTATCTATCTATCTATTTATTTATTTATTTGCTTTTGGGTCACACCCGCGATGCTCAGGGGTTCCTCCTGGCTCTGCACTCAGGAATTACTCCTGGCAGTGCTCGGGGACCGTATGGGATGCTGGGGATCGAACCTGGGCTGGTACAGGCCGGCCGCTTCTGGGGGAAAATGCCCTATCCGCTGGGCTATAGCTCCGGCCCCTTAAAAACCTATTTTTAATTGCAAAAGAATTTTTTAATTTTATATATAATGAGTTACACTCTAATTCAAATAATTCACATGAAATTCATTGTAATAATGATTTATGATTCTCTTCCTATAAAGTATTACATGAAATCAACTTCCTTTTTCTTTCTGTTATATTTGTGCATTCCCTTTTCTTACCGTTACCAATTTACCTCCAGATATCAACAATTGATTAATATAATATGGGATTTTAAAAAGAAACTTTTATTATTTGCCAGGAGGCAAGATAAAAAATAATTTTAGAATTTTTTTTTTTAAATTTTTTTATTATACCACCATGAAACATACAATTACAAAGGTGTTCATAATTGGTTCTTGGTAATACAGTATACCAGCACCCATCCCTCCACCAGTGCCCCATTTCCACCACCAATGTACCCCCACCTCCTCCCACCCACCCCCATGCTGCCTTAATAGCAGACAGCTCCGTTTCCACTCTTTCTCTCTCTGTCTCTCTCTGTCTCTGCATCTCTCTCCCTCTTATTTTACACATTGTGGCTAGCCCTGCAGATATTTAGAGTTTATCATTTAAGACTCTTTGTGTATATTCAATGGTGAGTTTTAACCTTCCATTACCATTTCCCACATTTAGTAAAACACTGGTATCTGTTTATGTCCTATTAATGAATGCAGTCATTCTATATCTGTAATTTTCCTTCTGACTAATTTCACTCAGCATTATAGTCTCCATGTCCATCCATTTGCAGGTAAATTTCATAATTTTATCTTTTCTGACAGCCACATAGTATTCCATAGTGTAGATGAACCACAGTTTCTTTAGCCAGTCCTCTGTTCTCGGGCATTTAGGTTGTTTCGAGATTCTAGCTATAGTGAATAGCGCAGAGATGAATAAAGAAGTACAGATAGTGTTTCTGCTATGCATTTTCTGGTCTCTAGGGTATATTCCTAGGAGTGCTATTGCTGGATCAAATGGGAGCTCAATATCTAGTTTTCGGAGGAATGCCCATATTGTTTTCCAAAAGGGCTGGACCAGTTGGCACTCCCACCAACAGTGGATCAGAGTCCTTTTTTCCCCCACATCCACGCCAGCACCAGTTGTTCTTGCTGTTTTGGATGTGTGCCAGTCTCTGTGGTGTGAGATGGTACCTCATTGTTGTTTTAATTTGCATCTCCCTGATGATTAAAGATGAAGATCACTTTTTCATATGCCTTTTGGCCATTCGAATTTCTTCTTTTTGGAAGCTTCTGTTCATTTCTTCTCCCCATTTTTTTGGTGGGGTTGGCTGTTTTTTTCTTGTGAAGGGCTACCAGTGCCTGATATATCCTGGATATTAGCCCCTTGTCAGATGGGTATTGGGTGAATATCCTTTCCCACTCTGTGGATTGTCTTTGTATCTTGGTCACCGTTTCTTTTGATGTGCAGAAGCTTTTCAGTTTTATATAATCCCATTTGTTTATCTTTGCTTCCATTTGCTTGGTCAGTGGTGTGTCGTCTTTAAAGATACTTTTCGTTTCGATGTCATAGAGCGTTTCTCCTATGTTTTCTTCGATGTACCTTATAGATTCATACCTGATGTTGAGATCTAGAATCCATTTTGATCTGACTTTTGTGCATGGCGTTAGAAGGAGGTCTAAGTTCATTTTTTTACACGTAGCTGCCCAGTTTTCCCAGCACCATTTGTGGAAGAGGCTTTCTTTGCTCCACTTAATATTTTTTGCTCCTTTATCGAAGATTAAGTGGTTGTATATTTGAGAATGTGTTTCAGGATACTCAGTTCTATTCCATAGGTCTACAGATCTGTCTCTACACCAATACCACACTGTCTTAATTACAACTGCTCTGTAGTAGAGCTTGAGGTTGGGGAAAGTGATACCTCCCATCTTCTATTTCCCAAGGATTGCTTTAGCTATTCGTGGGGTTTTATTATTCCATACAAATATCAGGAGTGTTTGTTCAATTTCTTTGAAGAACATTATGGGTATCTTTATAGGGACCGCATTGAATCTGTATAAAGCTCTAGGGAGTATTACCATTTTGATAATGTTAATCCTTCCGATCCATGAGCAGGGAATATGTCTCCATTTTCTCAGGTCTTCTTTTATTTTCTGAAGTAACGTTTTGTAGTTTTCTTTGAGAGATCCTTTACATTCTTTGTCAAACTGATTCCTAGGTATTTGATTTTCTGCGGCACAATTGTGAATGGCATAGTTTCTTTAATGTCCCTTTCTTCTCTTTCGCTGTTTGCATATAGGAAGGCCATTGACTTTTTGGGTATTGATTTTGTACCCTGCTACTCTGCTATAGGAATGTATTATTTCTAGGAGCCTTTTGGTAGAGAGTTTCCGGGTTTTCCAGGTATATCATGTCATCTGCAAATAGTGATAACTTGGCTTCTTCCCTTCCTATCCGGATACCCTTAATGTCTTTTTTCTTCCCTGATTGCTATGGCAAGTACTTCCAGTACTATATTGAATAGAAGTGGTGAGAGTGGGCAGCCTTATCTTGTCCCTGATCTTAAGGGGAAGGCTTTCAGTTTTTCCCCATTGAGAATGATGCTCGCTGTGGGCTTGTAGTAGATGGCCTGGATTATCTTGAGGAAGGTTCCTTCAATCCCCATTTTACGGAGAGCTTTCATCATGAACGGGTGTTGAATCTTGTCAAATGCCTTCTCTGCATCTATTGATATGATCATATGGTTTTTATTTTTCTTTTTGTTGATATGATGTATTATGTTGATTGTCTTGCGGATGTTGAACCATCCTTGCATTCCCGGGATGAATCCCACTTGGTCATGGTGTATAATCTTTTTGATGACTCTTTGGATTCTATTTGCTAATATTTTGTTGAAGATCTTAGCATCTGTATTCATCAGGGAGATTGGTCTGTAGTTTTCCTTTTTTGTGACATCTTTGTCTGCTTTGGGTATCAGGGTGATATGTGCCTCATAAAAGCTATTTGGGAGTGTTTCTGTTTCTTCAATTTGCCGGAAGAGCTTAAAAAATAATTGGGAGTAGGTCCTCTTTAAAGGTTTTGTAGAATTCACTGGTGAGTCCATCTGGACCTGGGCTTTTGTGTTTGGGGGGAGACTTTTGATTACCGAATTCTATTTCCTTGATGGAAATAGGTTTGTTGAGGTATTCCAAATCTTCTTGTTGCAGACTTGGGAAGCTATAGGAATTCAGGATTTTGTCCATTTCTTCTAGGTTTTCTTGTTTTGTGGCGTACAGGCTCTCATAGTAATCTCTGATGATCTTTTGAATTTCTGTGGTTTCTGTTGTGATGTCCCCGTTTTCATTTCTGATTCTATTTATTTGGGTTCTCTCTTTTCCTTTTCTTACAAGTCTTGCAAGTGGTTTGTCAATCTTGTTTATTTTTTCAAAGAACCAGCTTTTGGTTTCGTTAATCTTCTGGATTGTTTTTTGACATTCCATCTCATTGATTTCTGCTCTAAGTTTTATTATTTCTTTCTTTCTGCTTGGGTTGGGTTCCTTTTTTTGATCACTCTCTAAGATCTTAAGTTGTGAAGTCAGACTGTTTATGATGGCCTTTTCTTCTTTTCTGATGAATGCTTGAAGAGCTATGAACTTGCCTCTTAACACTGCTTTTGCTGTATCCCACAAGGTTTGGTAATTCGTGTCTTCAGTCTCATTTGTTTCCAGGAATCTTTGGATTTCCTCTTTTGATTTCTTTGATGACTTGCTGGTTGTTCAGCAGTGAGCTGTTTAGTTTCCAGGTACTTGGTATTGGTCTCCATTTTTGTGTACAATTAACTTCTATTTACAGTGCCTCATGGTCAAAAAAAATAGTTGGCAAAATTTCTATCTTCTTGATTTTATGGAGGTATGATTTATGGCTCAGCATGTGATCTATTTTGGAGTATGTTCCATGTGAACTGGAGAAGAAAGTGTATTCAGCTTTTGGCAGATGAAATGCCCTGTATATGTCTACCAGCCCTCTTTCTTCCATCTCTTCTTTAAGGGCCAGTATTTCCTTGGTAAGTTTCAATCTTGTTGATCTATCCAGGGTTGATAGAGCAGTGTTGAAGTCTCCAACTGCAATTGTGTTGCTGTCAATGTTTTCTTTGAAGTCTATTAGTAGTTGTTTTAGGTATTTTGCTGGCCCCTCGTTGGGTGCATATATGTTTAATAACGTGATTTCTTCCTGATATATGCATCCCTTGACTATTAAGAAGTGACCTTCACTGTCCCTTCTGACCTTCTTCAGCCTGAAGTCTATGTTGTCAGATACCAGTATGGCTACCCCAGCCTTTTTGGATGGGTTGTTTGAATGAAGGATTGTTTTCCAGCCTTTTATTTTGAGCCTGTCTTTGCTCCGATTGTTCAGGTGTGTTTCTTAAAGGCATCAGAATGTCGGATTCAGTTTTTTGATCCATTGTGCCACTCTGTGTCTCTTAACTGGTGCATTTAGACCATTGACATTGAGAGAGATTATTGTCATGGGATTTTGTGCCATCTTTCTGAATAGGTTGATTGTTCTTTTGGGTTATGTCTCGTCTTATAGTAGATCTTTCAGTCCTTCTTTTAAGGTTGGTTTTGATTTTACAAAGTTCCTAAGCTGTTGTTTATCCAAGAAGTTGTATATCTGTCCTTCCAATCTGAACGAGAGTTTAGCCGGATAAAGAATTCTTGTTGAGGCATTCATTTCATTAAGTTTTTTTACTATATCCCACCACTGCCTTCGGGCTTGGAGGGTGTCTTCTGAGAAGTCTGCTGAAAGTCGAATGGATGCTCCTTTGTATACAATTTCCTTCTTTGATCTTGCTGCCTGAAGAATTCTGTCTCTGTCTATGGCATCCATTACTTTGACTAGGATGTGTCTTGGGGTCTTTCTATTGGGGTCTCTTCTTGCTGGTACGCATTGGGCTTCTTGGATCTGGATGTCTTCGTCCTTTAACTCGGGGAACTTTTCAACCAGGATGTTTTTAACTGTTTTAATTTCCTTGGGGTTACTTTCCTGTCCCTCTGGGACTCTGATAATTCTTATGTTGTTCCGCCTGGCTTCATCCCATTGTTCTCTGTTTCATTGCTGATCCATTATCCTGTCTTTTTTCATCTTATGTAGATCTCTGAGTGCTTTCTGCAGCTCATCTTCAGTCTCACTGATTCTCTCTTCCGCTGCTGTCATCCTACTATTCAGAGCCCCAATTGTGTTTTTCATTTCGTCTACTGAGTTTTTAAGCGATGATATTTCTATTTGCATGGTTCTCATTTCTGCTCTCATTTCCTCCCGTAGTTTATTGACAGCCCTTTCAACTGCTTCGTTTATGTTCTCCTGTTTTTTATTGGACATCTGCTCCATTTTTTCGTTGAGCTCCTTAAACATCCTACCAATTTCTTCTCTAATTTCATTGTCAGAGAGATCATGCACATCTGTATTCTTTTTTGAGTCTTCAGGGTCGGTTCCTTCATCTGGTCTTCGAGCTGGACATCTGCGTTGTTTCCCCCATGGTGTTGTGGTTTTCAGGGATAGATTCCTCTGGTGTACTGTTTCTTTTTCTTGAGGGTATTACCTTCCCTTGGTGTTGAATTTCCTAGTTTTTCTATTAATAAGCGGCCACTAACGCGGCCGCCCGGCCCAAGCAGCACACGCCAGGGAGGTAGGTTACCTGAGGTGGATTCAGGCCGGTGTGAGAGTGCAAAATGACCGTTTACTTCGGTTCCGCTTCGGACTTCTGGGGGTTGTAGTTCCACCTTTCTGTCGAGACCTGGGGCTCTACGAAGGCCCCAGGCGCCCGCCCGGCCAGCCGCACACCCCAGGGAGGAATAATTTTAGAATTTAAAATGCTGTCATTCACTTAAAATTTATCTTGAAATATTGACCCTTAAAGAGTAACTAGTTAAATCTAAGTAATAGGTCATCATTATCAGTTGAAAGACCTAGTTGAATGTTTTGTGTTTAAGTTTATATTTTTTGGCGAGTTTTATAAAGTATTTGTTTTAACCAGATCCAATTCCTTATATATGTTAGACACGTGTATTGTAAAGATATATATTTCACAACATCAAATAACTTAAAAAGGAGAGAGACAGACAGACATGAAAGGAAAAATGCTAGTTGGAGAAGAGCTTCTCTCCTACACAGGGTTCCTACTGGGTATAAACCATAGAATGGTAAAAGATTTTTTGGAAAACTAGGCATGAAACTTCTCTTTCTGGACAGATATGCTTCTGGACCCTGTGCCAGGCTGAGTCTACTGGGTGAACTCACCCAGGGGGGAAAAGGATTAGCTCCCCCTCACCCAAACAGAGTTCTAAGAGCCAAAATCCTGAAAACTCCACAATCACCACCATGCTCAAGGCTGGACTCTACTGATCTGTGGAGCCTCATCCTGAATTACTCTGTTGAATATCTCTGGTTTGCAGGTTTATGACTGAAATCTCCAGGCTTCCATGGAGTCAGGGATGGGCTACCTCCCCCATCTCCCTGTTCTTCTGGCAGCCATGCTCATGCCCCAGAGCCGGGACCCAGCTAAAAATTTAGCCCCAAATTTATCACCCTGTTAAAAATTTGAAAATCCTGTATCACGCAGCAGCATTTTCAGACACACAGCATCTCAAACTCTATAATACTGATGAACCAAGTAGCACACCACATTTCATGGGATGTAAAGTAGAAGGCAACCAATAACAAAATATAAAACCACTTGGTGCCTATCTTATAACAACATATTAGTAATTTCTTATTTAAGGGCTCAGTGGCTTCATGATAAGATTGAAGAATATTCACTAATGTTCTTCTTTTTTTTTTTTTCCTTTTTGGGTCACACCGGCGATGCTCAGGGGTGTTACCCCTGGCTCTGCACTCAGGAATCACTCCTGGCAGTGCTCGGAGGACCATATGGGATGCCGGGGATCGAACTAGGCCGCCATGGGCCAGCCGCATGCAAGGCAAATGCCCTACCCGCTGGGCTATAGCTCCGGCCCACTAATGTTCTTCTAAGGAAACATTTCTTGATCATTTTTAGCAAATTATTTATAGCAAGGCCGCTTGCGGCTGTTGGTTATCAATAAATGCTGGATTTAGAGATGACTACAAGAGTATGCTACCCGCACGGCAGAGCCTGGCAAGCTACCCATGTCGTATTTGATATGCCAAATACCAGTAACAATTATAGACCTCATCCCATGACCTGATGGAATGGTTTGAGGCTCTTTATGTTCCTGGAGCAAGCAGGTGCCCTTGGGCTCTACTTGCATGAGACAGGTCATATGGAGATGTTACTGGTGCCCGCTCCAGCAAATTGATGATGAATGGGAAGACAGTGATACAGTGAATACAAAATAAATTATTGAGGAAGCTGACCCACCGCACTGGATTTTTTTTTCCCTTTTAGATTTTCAGATAACAAAGCAAATAACTCCAATGCGATTAGGATCAGGACACGGCACAACTCAAATACAATTACAAAATGTATGGCTCCTTTCCTTAATATCTCCAAAATTCATAACATTAAGTCAGTATGTGTGCTAGATTATTTGTTCAGTTTTTTCACTCTTCTATATCCTTGTCTTGATTCACTGTGAGATAAACTATAGCAAATGCTTCAATGTCCCAGTGATAGGTGTGCCATTTGCAACTTGCTTTTACTAGAATATGTGTGGAAGTGAAATCTTGTTAATTCTTGGTTATTAGTATTATGTGTTTCTGTCTGTGCCCCTGCATCTTTTTATTTCTAATTTTTATTTATTTTAATTGAATTGGTGAGATACACAGTTACAAAGTTGTTCGTAATTGAATTTGAGTCATAACATGTTCCAACACCCATCCATTCACCAGTGTACATCTCCTACCACCAGTGTCTCCAGTTTCCTTCCCCCCCCCTCTCCTCCCCTCACACCATCTATATAATAGGCCACCTTCTTCTTCTTCTTCTTCTTCTTCTTCTTCTTCTTCTTCTTCTTCTTCTTCTTCTTCTTCTTCTTCTTCTTCTTCTTCTTCTTCTTCTCCTTCTCCTTCTCCTTCTCCTTCTCCTTCTCCTTCTCCTCCTCCTCCTCCTCCACCTCCTCCTCCTCCTCCTCTACCTCCTCCTCCTCCTCCTACTCTTCCTATTCCTCCTCCTCCTCCTTCTCCTTATCCTTCTCCTTCTTCTTCATCGTCATCCTCTTCTTCATCGTCATCCTATTCTTCTTCATCATCATCCTCTTCTTCTTCTTCCTCCTCCTCCTTCTTTCCTCTCTCTCTCCCTCTTTCTCTCTCCCTCTGTCTCCCATCTCTTACACATTGTGGCTTGCCATATATACATTTAGGGGTTATCACACATATCCCTTTGCCTAAATTCAATGCTCAGTATGGAGTTATCATTTCCAAAAATTAGTAAAACACTAGTTTATATTTTTATCCCACAGATAAATGCAGTTATTCTATACCTGTCCTTTTGCTTCTGACTGATTTCACTCAGCATGAAAATCTTCATGTCCATCCATTTGTAGGCAAATTTCATGGCTTAATTTTTCCTGATGGTTGCATAATATTCCATTGTGTAGATGTTTTCTAGTTTCTTTATCCAGTCTTCTCTTCTTGGGCACTCTGATTGTTTCCAGATTCTGGCTATTGTAAATAGTGCTGCTATAAACATAGAAGTGCAGGTGGTGTTTCTGCTGTGTGTTTTTATATCTCCAGGGTATATTCCCAGGAGTGGTGTTACTAGGTCAAATGAGAGCTCAATTTCTAGGTTTTGGAGGAATGTCCATATAGTTTTCCAAATGGCTGTACCTGTTGACATTCCCACCAATAATGGATGAAGTCCCCTTTTCCCCACATCCACGCCAACACTGGTTGTTTTTGCTCTTTTGGATGTGTACCAGTCTCTGTGGTGTGAGATGATACCTTATTGTTGTTTTGATTTGCATCTCTCAGGGGAATTCTGTACTCAGCAATTACTCCTGTTGGTGCTCAGGGGGACCATATGGATGCCAGGGATCGAATCCGAGTGGGCCATGTGCATCATTCTTGCTTTATTATATTTTAAGAAAACCACCTTACCTTATTATTCTTTAAAAAATTTCATGATTATTAAAAGTCACTTCCAAAAATGGAAATTTTCTCCTCTTTTTGCTCTGTGTATGTTCAACATCACTTGATTACTTGATCACTTGACATCCTGTTATTAATCAATTTGCTCAAGTGGGTGTCAGTAACATTTCCATTTGACCCTATCACATGCCAGTGTAGCCCAATTGCATCAGCTTGCTTCAGGAATACGAAGAGCCTCAAACCATTCCTTCAGGGTCTTGATGAAGAAGTATGACCATCTTGTAGGTAGACGGCCACATGATCTTTTTGACATCCCGTGGAATCCAGTCGTTTTCCACAGAAGATCCAGTGTTTTCCACATAAGAGATTTTAAGAAAACTGGGGTGGTGGGCAAGGGAGAGATTAACAGAAACTTCCTCAAAAAGTTATATAAATGGCCAAAAGTCACATGAAAAAGTACCGCATACCACTTATCATCAGGGAAATGCAAATAAAGACAGCAATAAATTTGCCTCTCTGGCAGGTTCTTTATCTCTTTTTTCTCTCTCTATCTCTCTCTCTCTCTCTCTGTCTCCCTCTCCTCCTTTTTGGGCAATATGGTTCACAATACAGATTCTGAAAGGCTATCATGTACCACTTTCAACACTCAGTTCCTGTCTAGAGTGGTCATTTCCAACTGTATTGTCATGTCATGTCGGAGACCACTGGGGTCCTCAACAATACCCGGGAAATGAGTTTCCTTCTACCTCTGAAACCAGCGGGGAATGGATGAAAACTCAGGAATCCGGCTCAGTTTTAAAAAGACTTTACTATCATAGGTTCTGATATACAATCCAAGAACAGGAAAAATCCTAGACTCTGGGTTCCCAGCTCGGCCCGGCCATGTGTAGGCCAAGATGGCTGCCATCACGTGTTGAAGCCCAACAGAGAATGGAGAGGATGGAGAGAAGCAAACGCCAAGGGAAGCCAAAATGGCCAAAAGACCCCTTCTTCTTTTCCTAGCTTCTTTTGTAGACAGAAGCCTGCTAAAGTCTTTAGCTCAAGCTTCACAAAAGCAGAGCTGATTTCCAGAGGCAAAATCTCCCTAGCAGAGAGGAGGAGGGACTGCATCTCTGAACCAGAAAGCAGTTCAGAATGTACTTTGTAGGAAATAGCATTAATACTTTTAACCATGACTATATAGCTAGCAGATCCAAGACTCTGGATACCACTAAGGTCCAAAATCCATCAGAATAATTCACTTTGACATTACCTTTAGAGTCAGAGACACGTTAGTTTCCCCCAGAGGTGTACTGGCATGTCTCTGAACTAGGAGAATTGATTACATTATGGTTGATCCATAATGTGATTTGGAGACATGTAATGCGATTTGGAGACAACCGCTGGACTAGAGCTGTTACCGACTGGATCCCACAGGATGTCAAAAGATCACGTGGCTGCCCACCTACAAGATGGTGAGATTTCCTTGTCAAGACCCTGACGGAATGGTTTGAGGCTCTTCATATTCCTGAATCAACCAGATGCCATTGGGCTACATTGGCACGTGATAGGGTCCAATGGAAATGTTACTGGTGCCCACTTGAGCAAATCGATGAATAATGGGATTCAAGTGATCAAGTGATCAAGTGATGGTTGACCCAAAGTACTCTTGGGATATGTACATGCTTATGTCCCATGCGGGGGACTCTTGGGAACAGAACATTGATCTGGGGCTAGCAAGATTCATGATAAAAATATCTATGCCGTATAATATGAAATCTGTCCAATTCTGCCCAGACTCCCATTGTGTCTGCTCCAGAGATTCCCCAAAGGCAGGGGCCAGCTCTCCACCTAAGTGTAGCTGGAGCTAAGGCTCAGTAGGGCTTGTCACCCAACAATGTCGTACTGGTCCCAACTGCCCTCTGGTTTAGAAGAATAATGTATGAAAATGCTAGGCCTGTCATAGGTAAAGCCCAATAAATAAAAAAAAATTATATGTTGATATAGCTGAGGAATAAAATCACAGAGCAACAATAAGGTGTCTGAGATATGAAATTTTAATTGATCTTCAAGCTCTGCCTTGAACATGCATCTCTCTTGTCTCTACGCTTCTTTGCTTGTTTCTGCTGGAGAAACCTGTGTTCACTCTTGAACACACACTCTTCTCTATTTTCTCCCCTCACAGCTTTCTAAATAAGTGTCAATAAAAACAATCTGCTTCACCAATAAAGAAATAAAACCGAAGCTTAGGTCCTCTAAGACACATCGCTACTTTAATTGTCAATAAATATGACGTCTGTGGCTTTGATACTGGTTACTCCCATACAGTTCTTCCGTCTGTATTTGTGACAGCTGGAAACAGAGAACAGAAAGACAAAGGTTTTGTTTGTCTTATGGTTTGCTCTAGCTTCTAAGAACATTATTGAGTTATTATACTTTAGGTCACATGTTTCCAATAGTATTAATGTTTATGAATTTGATATGCAAAATCATCAACCTAATCATGAACAAAGTACACAAGATCCAAGTCCTTATGTTACATCTAGTCCACATCTTCATTCCCCAACTTTCTTGGTATTTCCAGTTTTGCTGTCAAAGGTCAAGGACTTGGTATCCGTTGATACTCTCTCTCTTCATTCGCAAAGGATTCTTTTCCACAAACGGCACCAGCAGATTATAATTTTGTCACCAATGTTATCACCTTTTCTTAGTGCCACCAGGCTTAGACCTGCATCATTCATGGCATACATTTTACTCTTGCTAAATATCTACCATTTTTTTCTTAAATGAGATGGGGTTAGCAAATGACAGAAAAGCTTTGTTGTTTAGTTTCTGAAGACAAAGGCAAGCTTTTCTAATTTTCAATTTATAATTGCTAAAAAAGAAAACAAATGGGGGAAATGACACAAAAAATATATCATGGGCCACAAAAATGTTATTTTAAACTAGATTTGGAGCTACATTCTGTCTTGCTCCTATTGATACCTTTCAGATTTTGAGAGGAAGGTATATAAATGAAAGCGTATAAAATAGCGTAAGAACTCAAAAACGGGCTGGAGATATGATTGGCAGGTAGCATTTGCCTTGCATGTAGTCAACCGGGTTCCATCTCTGCTACCCTTATGGTCCTTGGAGCTCTCCAGGGTGATCCCTGAATGCAGAGCCAGGAGTAAGCTCTGAGCATCACAAGGTATGGACCAAACACAAAGGGAAAAACAAAAATAAAGCCATCAGCACACTTTATTAGTATGTTGTAATGTTGTCCTCTCTCTCTATGGTGTATTGCTTCACTGTATCACTTGTCTTCCCGTTGATCAACGATTTGCTCGAGCGGTCACCAGTAGCATCTCCATCCGTCCTGTCACATGCTAGTGTAGCACAAGGGCATCTGCTAGCTCCAGGAACATAAAGAGCCTCAAATCATCCATTAGGTCAGGGGAATGAGGTCTATAATTGTTACTGGTATGGTATTTTTTTTTTTTTTTGCTTTTTGGGGTCACACCCGCGATGCTCAGGGGTTACTCCTGGCTCTGCACTCAGGAATCACTCCTGGCGTTGCTCGGGGACCATATGGGATGCCGGGATCGAACCCGGGCCGGCACGGGCGGCCGCGTGCAAGGCAAACACCCTACCCGCTGGGCTATCACTCCGGCCCCAAGGTATTTGGCATATCAAATATGACACGGGTAGCTTGCCAGGCCCTGTTGTGCTAGCGGGATACTCTTGTAGTCACCTCTAATCTCGAGCATTTATTGATGAGCCATGCTGTGATCAGCTCTTCTGCTGGGTGGAGCTCTAATGAGAGGGAGTACGGATGTGGAAAATGGCGGCCCTCATGGTGTGGGGGGTCCTCTAGCTTCTTGCAAGGGTCTGCTGGGGTGGCGTGCCAGGGCTAGAACCCGCCTTCCCTCCCGGGCACCTTATAATCAACTGGGCACAGGGAGAGCCAGTAGCAGCTCTGCCCCGTGTATGTGAGTGTCTGGATCAATGTACGTGCTGCAGGGTGGGTCTGTGATGAGCCAGACTGTGATCAGCTCTTTTGCTGGGTGGAGCTCTGATGAGAGGGGAGTCCAGATGTGGAAAATGGCGGTCCTCATGGTGTGAGGGGTCCTCTAGATTCTTGAGAGGGTCTGCTGGGGTGGCGGGCCAGGGCTAGTATCCACTTTCCCTCCCAGGTGCCTCGTAATCAACTGGGCACAGGGAGAGCCAGTAGCAGCTCTGCCCCATGTATATGAGTCTCTGGATCAGCGTACCTGGGCTGGGCTTGAAAAAGACAGCTGCAAGTGGGTGTGTGATGAGCCAGGCTGTGATCAGCTCTTCTGCTGGGCTGAGCTCTGATAAGAGGGGAGTTCGGATGTGGAAAGTAGTGGCCCTCATGGTGTGTGTGGGGGGGTCCTCTAGCTTCTTCCGAGGGCTGCCGGGTGGTGGGCTAGCAGACCCCTCTTCCTCTCTATGGTATGGAATCTTTATTTCTGATAAGTAATGTCTTAGGCCTGGAAATATATATAATTGCTTTTGAGAATTGGTGTGTGTGTGTGTGTGCGTGCGTGCGTGCGTCTTGCAAGCGTGCGTCATGCGATCTCTTTATGTTTTTTAGCTGCATGTTAATTTTTCTTGACTTTTAAGTTTTTTTTCCTTTTGTCTAAGAAGAGGCTTTGGAATGAATTCAATAATCAATATATGCTTCTGGTTTTAGGAAGCATCACTATACTCTAAAGCCTTTAAACCCTGAAAGATAATTGTTTGGTAGTTATTCCATGCACTTGGGCAACTTTAAAAGACATAATGGGTTGTGGGAAGAGTAGACAAAGATCTGAAGAGATGCCATTTGTTTTCTTCTAAT
This sequence comes from Cryptotis parvus, assembly GCA_021461705.1. NCBI lineage: Eukaryota > Metazoa > Chordata > Mammalia > Eulipotyphla > Soricidae > Cryptotis > Cryptotis parvus. The sequence continues at coordinate 43,559 of JAJIBD010008663.1, read as the reverse complement.
TGCTCCCTTTTTAATGTTTACTGTATTGTCTTACTAAGAGTGGAGTGGTCCTGCAATTTTGCAGGCACTTGACACTTTTCTTATGCAGTCATCTTTCAGTTATGTTAAACTCTCAATGTTCCAGAATTTTCTTTAATAATAAACTTTTTTGTTTCTGAAATGTGAAGCTTTAGGACCAAGTCATTGGTCTAAATTACTTGGATTGCATTGCTTATTACTAAATTACTTGGAATGCATTGCTTATTCCAAGTAATGATTTTACCAGATTTCAGAAAACATTTTGTATGTTTTAATATATCACTATTGTTTATGATATAAATATTACTATAGAATATTTAGAAAAACCCTTGTTAATTTAATTTAATTTTATTTTTTAAGTATTTTATTATACCACCGTGAGATATACAAATAAAAGATATACAATTAAAAGTCATATTTGGGTTTGGTCGTAAGTGTTCAGCCCGTCCCTCCCCAGGGCCATCTCCACCACCAACGCCGGTTCCTCCCCTTCCCCAGCCACCTCACAGGTTCTTTATTTTTTTCCTTTCTTCTTTTCTTTTTTCCCACTAATTTTAAAACTAGCAACTATTCATTAAATAAAGTGTGTCATGTTTACTTTAATAAAAAAATCACTGTCTATTACTTTGTTTTATTTCTCTGTATACCAGAGATGAGTGGAATTAACCAGTGTTTGTCATAAGGGCTTTGTCTGAAAGATTATCTTAAGGAATCAAGAACAGTGTGTCCAATTGCAAATATTACACATAAATCAATACCATCAGTTGTCAAGTTTATCAGGATCATTTGACTTATTCAACAATCACTTCATGTGGTCCAAGCTCAGTTCCACCTGATTTTCACTGCTTAAACTGAAAGATCAGCTATTGTTTTGCTAATAACAGTAACTACAATAAACACCTCTTTGGTGCCAATACTATGCTACCAACTTCATATAATTAGATCTCCTAATTATGCTTAAGAACTACAGAATTATAATTTTTCAGGTGAGGAAATGGGCCATGAGAAACATAAAGACTTCCTTCTCTTCCCATCAAATAAGGCACAGAACAGGTTAATCTGACTTTCAAGTTCATTTTACCTGGTAAGGCTGTATCTTTTTACTGTAAAGTCAGTATTTTATGTTACATTAGGTTTGGTTTGGAAGGGACCTAAGATTTCATCCAACAAAACCTGTTCATTATACCTGAAAACTCTGAATTTAAAATCAGAACATGGAAGTGACTTATCCAGACTCACAAAACGAAAAGAAGGAAACAAGATGAAAAATCCACTATCCCTTTCTTGAGTTCTCTCTTTCTCTCTCTTCTATCTCTCTCTCTCCCTCCTTATCTCCCTCCATTTCCCTGTCTCTCTCTCCCTCTGAATATGAGAAGAATTAAATTCTGCTACTTATTAATTATGCCACTGAAGTCTTAAAAATAAAGTCCAATCTCATACAGGGCCACAGATATTGCACAGAAGAATTGGGTGCATACATTGTATGCTCCAAAGGCCAAAGTTCAATCTATAGCACCACATGCCCACCAGAGCACAAGAGTGTAGCCCTAGAGACCCTCTGAATGCTTTCTTTTTAGAGCCTTAACACAAAACTGTCTGGCCTGGTTGGGTTAGAGATAACAGAGATGGACCTTGGGCCCCTTGAGTACTGCTTAGAGCTCCTTGATTATTTGAAATTTATCATAAATACCATTGTAAATATTTTTAACTGCATTTACTAATCCAGCAGAATGACAAAATTTTGGACCTTACTAGTTTTTATAAACTGCTGATTAAAAGACAGAAAGATAATTAATGAGGCACAAAGAGTCATTCTGGACTTCTCACCTTGAATGCATGCTCTTGAATGGAAGCAGAGCTCTGAGTGGGTGGCAGGCACATTGCTGAAAGGGAAAGAATCAATCTCCCCCAGATTTTCTTCAACACGTAGGATGTCAGCCTTGTTTGGGCCAGCACCTATTGTAACGTTCTGATGACTGTTCCCATTCACCATCACCTCTTGCTGACTGAAGCGTAGATTCTGACGTCTGTTTCTGACGCAAATTGAAGCAGTGCTGACAACTTCAGCTTACCAACATAATTCTGAGGTTATGCATTTTGACAAGGGGTCAATACAGAGACTTTCTTGGTTTTGTTTTTTGTTACTATGCTGATTGGAATATATCACCTCATAAAATAATAGCCAAGGTCACAGCATTGTCTCTGTGCTGCCAAACTTATTTTAAAGGGTATCTTTAGTCTTCACAATACTTTAACATTGATATGGATGAGGCATATTTTCCAACCTTCCATTATTTCTCATTCAACTTTTCCAGAAATCTTTGTGCATTCTGACTTGATTGTATTTTAGTTACTCCACACCTCCACCAATATGTGGATGCCCTAATCTAATTCCCAAATGTAAAGGTGTTTAGAGAAAGAGTCTTTGTAGGCAGTTAGGATTAAGTTCGTGCAGGTGGGTAAAGCGCTATTGAAGGATTAACATTTAGAAAAGAGGAGGAGACATAGGTGCTCTCTGTTTAATTGTGCACAGTGAGAAACCAAGGGAAGATCCCAAAAGAAGGCCGTGCTACAACAGAGGGAGGATGTTCCTAAACACAAAATTGTCTTCATCTGGATCTTGGATTTTCTCGCTTTCAAAACTGTGGAAATAGGGGCCTGAGCGATAGCCCAGCGGGTAGGGCGTTGCCTTGCACGCCAGCGGGCCTGTGCCAGCCCGGGTTCAATCCCCGGCATCCCATATGGTCCCCCGAGTACCGCCAGGAGTGATTCCTGAATGCAGAGCCAGGAGAAACCCCTGAGCATTGCCGGGTGTGACCCAAAAAGCAAAAAAAAAAAAAAAAAAAAAAACCAAACAAACCAACTGTGGAAATAACTTCTGCTGTTTAATTCAGCCATTCTGTGATATTTGTTAGAGTAGCTAGAACAATGAAAATTTTGAGAGAATGAAATAATATTTAATGTTTATACCCTTAGTGTAATTTTCACACATTGGTAAATAGTTCCTAATGTATGAAGTATCCTGTGAATTATTTTAGCTGTTTGGGCTGTTGGTGTCTCTGTTCAGGAACAACATCTTTGTCTTCCTGATTTGTGGCAACAGTGGGAAAACACAGAATGTTTGGGGAGTGGTGGACAGGTTCAGACCCCTTTCAGGCCACCTGCCACTTCCAAGAAGGTTCAACTAATGAGCATCTTTAAACAAAGCCTTCACTAAAGGCATCTTCAAGATGAAACACCACTAACAAAACAATTGGAAGCAAAGATAAACATGAAACTAAAAAGTTTCTGCACCTCAAAGAAACAGTGACCAAGATACAAAGACAGTCCACAGAGTGGGAAAGAATATCCAGCCAATACTCATCTGATAAGGGATTAATTTCCAGGATATATCGGCACTAGTAGAACTTTACAAGAAGAAAACAGCCAACCCCATCAAAAATGGGGAGAAGAAATGAACAGAAACTTTGACCAGGAAGAAATTGAATGGCCAAAAGGCATATGAAAAATGCTCATCATCACTAATCGTCAGAGGGAGGCAAATAAAAGCAACAATGAGATATCATCTCACACCTCAGAGACTGGCACATATCCAAAAGAGCCAGAACAACAAGGGCTGGCATGACTGCAGGGAAAAGGGGACACTCATCTGTTGGTGGGAATGTCCACTGGTATGCCTTTTTGGAAAACAATATAGACATTCCTCCAAAGACTAGAAATTGAACTCCCATTTGACCCAGCCATACCACTCCTGGGAATATATACCCTGGGAGGCCCAAAACATACAGCAGAAACATAATCTTAGACTTTTAAGACAGATTTTGCACTGTTTTCATTTTGGGATGGGTCAAAGGTTTGAAGATGTTCTGGTATCTGCTTCTCTCACTGGAAAGCACTGGATGGCTTCTCCTGATTGCTTTCTCAGGAGCAGTACCCTGCTGTGTCTTGGGGAAAAATTCAACCTTTTTTGCTTTGGGGTCATAGCCAACAGTACTCATGGCTTACTCCAGGTAGTGCTCAGGGACCATCTACACTGCTGGAGATCAAACCAGCGTCTGCCATGCAGTTTGAACACTGCTGGAGATCAAACCAGGCTGTATATAAAAGTGTGATACAGCAGTGAGCATTGTATCATGGTTGTAGTTCCCAGCTATTCTAGCCACTCAGTAAAACTCCATCCATAATGATCTACAGATGAGTTTTTTTTGCAGTACCCTGTGTGACTTAGTTCATGTGTAAAATAAATGATTGTTGCTTATATTGCAGAGTGTTGCAGGGTCACTTGCTATGCAGAAACAGACAAGCAGAAGAATCACATGGTTATTAAATGAATAGGATGGATTTGATCCAAATTCCTGGATCCACAATCACGTTCTCAGCAGGTATTCTATTCTATTGTTGTGTTGTTGTTTATTTTGTTATAGTTAAAATGGGGTTATTCTCAAGGCCTCGTACCTGTACAAGTTGGGGATAAAATTTATCTCCAATACTTAACAAGATTTTAAAATTACGGTACAAATTACAATCGTAGTTTCAACATTATCTGTCCTGTTCTGCAACACACGGTATATAGACTTTGCCTACAACCTGATTCATTTTTCTCAGAAGCTATTTTAGTACCTGTTGTATTTGTTTTAGTACCTTTGCATGTGTTGCTTACTGTTTATCTCCTCCTTACAGTTTATCTCATACAATTCATAATTGTATGAATGCTGTACTATATCTGAAGTTATGTCCAGTAAGAAGTAGTTACAAAATATTTTTGAGTGAATGGAAAATAATTGGAATACTTTATTTAAAATGAGTAAAATTGGAAATGTTTTTGCTTCAATTCCTTGAGACTATCTGGTTTACTTTTCATAAAGGAATAAAAGAAAACTCAGAAGGAGAGGGCATCATGAATAAAACAGGTGATATATTAATCTCATAAAATCTAAATTTAACCCATTCTGGAGAAAGGAATGATAAATGGGTGGAGGGGCAATTGTGATAAATTTCATGCTATTGAAAAGAATATATTTTCTTTTTTAAAAGACTGAATAGTTCCCAAGTGTTACACTGACTGAAGTATTGACTTGGTAAAAAACAAATCAAATATGAAAATTTATTTTACTGGTCACAGAAGAAAGATAAGGTCATCAGACTTTTCTAGGAATTTTAGAGCAAAGATTGACCTCTTTAAATTCTGGCAAGATATTAAGGCAAATAAATCTCTGACAGCTATAATGCATAGTAAGTGGAAAATATATACAATGAATTCTTATTGTTATACTTAAACTCAAAGTGAATTTATATATGACATAGAGGAAATGAACTGTTCTATGAGGATATAGTGACGAAACAAAAAATGCCTCTTCAAATATAACCTCTCTGTCAAATGTCTTTTTTTGTTGTCTGTTTTGTATATTATTAGCCAGTGTGACTTTAAGTCTCAGTGATGTAACAGATTTTAAACACATTAATAAAGTATAAAAACACTAAAGACATAAAAAAATAAGACTAAAAAGTGATGTAATTGATAAATGATCAGGTTCTAAATCAATTGAGGCGGCTCAAGTTAGTCCAAAACTAAATATATTGAGGTGGACTGGCTGCTGTGGGACCAAAAGCTGCTCTCCATATGGCGTGGGTGAGTATTTGCTCCCTGAGGAAATTTAAACTATTCTCTGTGGGCACATGGCTCATGTTTCATAATATGAGTTTTAGAATTGTTTTCAAAATTGCCACATAAAACTGAATCTGTAGCATTTGTCTAAAATAAGGAGAGTCACTTCTTGTAGAAATAAATAACCAGCTCAGTGTTCCTGAGAAAAGAGAAAGTTGGGTGCTCTCCATTTGGGGGGAACAGAAAGTCAAGAATTTTTTGTTAATAAATTAAGTTTTACTTAATTAGATCAGGTGATCAAGCTCATTAAGTTTAATTACGATTAAAATATTTTTAGTTATATGTTATATATTTTAGCATCAACTATGAAGTATAGTTTACAAGTGCCATGTATTTCACTAGTTCTGAAGTTTGGATAATCATCTATAAAATGCAAATGCCAGTGAGTTGGGCCAAAATTGGGAATTAATTTGCCAGATGGTCACTTTTGCCATATTATTTATTTATTGACATCAGGTTGTCTCAGAAGCACTAATCCTTATCCATTCATTTCATTTGTTTTGTTTAATCTCTAAAAGGCGGCGGATAATGCAAATATTTTTAAAATTAATATTGGGAAATCCTAATGCAGTCATAATATGTATATTTACATAAATATTTAAAAATATTATTGACTCGTGGTGTTTTCTTGTTGACCAGAATTTTTTACTGACGTGTAGTTGAAATAAGTTTCTCATGATATTGCCATTTATATTTCTTGCTGATTAGTTACTGCTGCTATTCAAAAGACAAATAGTCTGTCTGAAAAGAAACTTGTTGAATTTATATTCTTAGAATCAACAGTTATATCTCAAACAATTGTGGGTGTTACTTATTATTCCATGTTATCTAATGGTTTTGATTGACTAGCAGCACTCCTCATTTTTACCTGACTTTAGCTACTAAATACTATTCATTGATTCAACTGTATTATTTATTTTATCCTTATAGCAATTTATTATTTTATTGATGAAAATAAAAACATTATTTTTATTTTATTTTAATTTTAGTTAAAAAGATGTTAGTGGAGTGATTGAAGTCAGAAGCTAGTGAGAATCAGAGCAGGAATTCAAACACAGGTATGATTCCACACTCTGCCTATATTCACTAGACTAGACTTAAGCACTTTATGGTAGGTGGACACTGCCACTGTCACTCTCTTCCTGCTCATCATAGATTTGCTCGAGCGGGCACCAGTAACATCTCCATATGTCCTGTCTCATGCTAGTAGAGCCCAAGGGCATCTGCTTGCTCCAGGAACACTAAGAGCCTCAAACCATTCCATCAGGTCATGGGAATGAGGTCTATTTTATTTTGCTTCATGATCTTTCAATTCAAAATTATATAAGCGCTAAACAAATATCAGCACATCTATTAAAAAACTAAAGATGTTTACTTTTGTTATGCTCATGATACAAAACAACCCTTATTTTATGGCTGGCTTGAAAGTTAGTAGTGTGAAAAAATTTCATAACATCCCAGAGTCAAAACTGGTAGAGAAGCTGTGTTTTGAGGAGAAAGAATAGCTAGCCATAGCAGCTCATTAGATAGTGATTCAAATTTTTATTTTGCAGTGTCACAGTGGGCCATCAGCAATAGACTTTGCTTTCTGAGCACATTCTCTGCTATCCTGTGGGGATCCTGTCCGGAGGTCTAGTTTCTAGAACATGATTATTTGTATATAATTGTTTGTTTTCGAACCACAGCCCAGTGAAGCTCACTGTATTTGTTTGTTTTCAGGCCATACCCCAGCAGAGCTCAGGGATCACTCCTGGCAGGCTAGGGAGACTGAACCCCTGTCGAAAGCATGCAAGGCAAGCGCCACAGGATAGCAGAGAATGTGCTCAGAAACCAAAGTCTATTGCTGCTGGCCCACAACTGCTTCCTCGAACGCTATGCAAAATTGCAAAAGGGGTCAGCTCAATAGTCAGTTTTCCCACAACTCTTAGGAACCTTTGTCTCCTCACCCATCAGATTTCTTTTCTTTTCTTTTTTTTTTTTTTTTGCTTTTTGGGTCACACCCAGCAATGCTCAGGGGTTACTCCTGGGAGAGCTTGGTGACCATATGGGATGCCAGGGGTGGAACCCAGGTCGGCCGCATGCAAGGCAAATGCCCTACCCGCTGTGCTGTCACTCCGGTCCCTCACCCATCAGATTTCCACCCCAGTTGTGCCTATGGCTAGGTACACAGTATGCTTTATACATAATAATGTTTTATCCATGAATACATGGATTATTTTTAAATGGAATAATATAGGAATTTTGAATTTAAATATAGGAAATTGGATGTGGCCAGATAGTACATCTGTTAGAGTGCTTGCCTTGCATATGGCTAATGTAGATTCAATCTCTGCCATTACGCCTGAGTCCCTCGAGGAATAATACCTGAGCACCACTCAGTGTGGCCCCAAAACAAAGAAGTGTAGGAGTTTTGAAGTAACCCTGGGGGGTCTGACAGATGCAGCAGGGAAGGAAAAAAAAACCTGGATTTAATTACGAACTCAACTAAGTTTGAGTTATATGAACCTGGATATAGTTTTAAACTCCTGTGGGGGCCAGAGGAATAGTACAGTGAATAGGGCACTTGCCTTGCATATAGCCAATCCAGGTTCAATCCTTATCATCCCATATGGATGGTCCCTTGAGCTGTCCCTGAGTGATCCTTGAGCACAGAGACTGGAGTATAAACCCTGAGCATGTGTATGTAGTCCAAAACAAAAAAATATGAACACCTGGGACCGGAGCCATAACCCAGCAGATAGGGCATTTGCCTTGTATGTGGCCTACCCGGATTTCCAAGTTGAAGGGCTTCCTTGTTAGGTACCCATGTAGCAAGATGACCCCAAACTCATCACCCCAACACCAGCAATGCTCAGGGGTACTCCTGGCTCTGTGGTCAGAAATTATACCTGGTGGTGCTCAGGGACACCAGAGACTCACAGACATGGGGCAGAACTGCTACCTGCTCTCCCTGAGCCCAGCTGCTCACAAGGCACCCTGGAGGGATGGCGGGTTCTAGCCCTGGCCCACCACCACAGCAGAGCCTTGCAAGAAGCCAGACGACCCCCCACTCCATGAGGGCCGCCATTTTCCATATCCAGGCTTCCCTCTCATCAGAACTCCACCCATCAGAAGAGCCTATTACAGCCCGGCTCGTGCGCAGGGTTCATCAATAAATGGTGGAGATCAGAGATGACTACAAGAGTATGCCACCCGCACGGCAGAGCCTGGCAAGCTACCCGTGTCGTATTTGATATGCCAAATACCAGTAACAATTATAGACCTCATTCCCATCACCTGTTGGAATGGTTTGAGGTTCTTTATGTTCCTGGAGCAAGCAGATGCCCTTGGGCTCTACTTGCATGAGACAGGTCATATGGAGATGTTACTGGTGCCCGCTCGAGCAAATCGATGATGAACAGGAAGACAGTGATAGTGTCACAGTATAGGTCTCATGTATCCTGTGATGAGTAGCGTGGAAAGAAATTAAGTAGAACCCATGTTGTTTTATATAGTGATAAGGAGCACAGATAGAATTAAGTAAATTAAATATTACTGCCATTTTACAGATGGGAAATTTGAGGAGTGTTCTGTTAAAGTATTTTAAGGTATCAAGAAAACTTGCATTATCTAGTTTGAGAAAAAATATTTAGAATTAATAAACTAGAACTTGATAGGAGACTATGATACTCAAGAATCTCATTTACATATGAGAAAATTAGGCTAAGTACTATCATAGGTTTTCTTTTTATCTGTTTTTATAGATCTGTATCTACATTATGTTGTTCCTTCAAGTCCACAAACACAAATACAGTGATGATTTTATAAGCAAGGGAATATGGTGAAAGAAAAATGAAGTCAAAACGGTAGACTCTGATGGGAGAGGTTAGAATACAAACTTGTGTTGAGTTTCCAAACGCTGTTAAAAGCTTGCAAATCTGGCTTTCAGGGAACCTGAGCCGTAATGTCCCTAATATAATTTTTCAGAATATGCACAATTATTTCTTGCTACTAGATAGCCATGAGCAAACTTATTCTAAAGGAGTCCATTGAGAGGTCTATTAATAAAATGGGCAGTACCTCCAGCAAATGAATACCCTAAGCATCTGGGACAACTTCTTTGCAATCACTTCAGGTGGAATGAGAACAGAACAAGTTAGCACAATTTAGCATGAGAATCATGAGTGGCCAGAAGAATGCAGGTTAGATAGCTCAAGGTCTTCTTAAGAACAAATTTTCAAGTTTTAGAGAAGTAAATAGGAAACATGTAATTCAGACAATTCTGTATTTTCTCTGTCTCAATTAAGTTTTTAAATTAAAATGTTGAATAGCAGTGAACTTCCCCTTAAATCTTCTCTTTGTTGTTTGGGGAAGAGGGTATTCTGTGCTCTGGTTATAGGCCATTACCAAAACTGGAAGGGTTCTCTGAATCCAAAGTCAAGGAGCTCTGTCACAGTCTTTCTAGGAGACTCTGTATTCTTTTCTTTCTCTTTCCCAGTTAAATATTTATTCTTTGCATTTATATACTGTATTTTTTCTATGTAAATTGTGGATTTGCATCTGTTAGAGTGGGAGGTCACTTCAATTCTAGAGTGATAGCCTGAATAAGTACAGTGGAATAAGCCAAGATTTTCTTTAAAATAACTCAAAGCTTATTCCAACACATGAACAGATGGGTGACCAAAGCCCCCAATGCATGGCCACAAGATTTTTAGTTTGGAAAAGTTTCAAAGTGGTTGTTAACAAATGCCCACCAGGGCCATAAAAATAAACCTCAAGAAGGGGGCCACAGAGCATCTAAATTTTAAGCATTGTAAATTGCATCAGGAATTGCTCCATAAGGAACAACCACAAAATATTCCCCTAATGACTGAATAAAATGTGACCATACAAGGCTGTGTACAAATCAGTGTACTCATGGAGCATATTGACCTACCTAAGTGAACATGTCTCCTGACAACCTGAATAGTCCTAGATAATACCTGTCGTCACAGCATATTTTTTCTTTTTGGATCAGACTGGCTATGCTTAGGGGTTACTCCTGGCTCTGCACTCTGCACTGGCTTAGGGATTACTCCTGGTGGTGCTTGGGGGACCATATGGGATGCCTGCCTGATCTAACCACATGCAAGGCAAATGCCATCCCCGCTGTGTTATTACTGTGACCCTCAGCATGATTCTTAACATGATTCTTATCTCTGTTGTCAAATATTTTCTGATTCTATGATTAAGTCTTTTGGTAACATTTCTATTTGTAGAAAATGTTTATTGAAAATCTTACAGTAATTTCTTTTTACTAGGAATTTAGCTTTTATGCTTCTTAGTGGTTTTCCTCCTATTTTGGGGGATATAAAAATCATAATGGATATTAAAATTTGCTAGGAATTGAACTGGGGTCTATGATATGCAATTAAAGCCTGTCATTTAGGTCATGAAATAAGTAATTTTGAACTTCTAGGCATTGTTCATTGAAAAATACATGCAATTCTCCACTTATTACTATTATTATCAAACAGCTAATGATGAAAGAAGGCAGAAACCCCCTTTCCCAATCAGGGCAGGCCTACTCATGGAAAGTTACCAATTTAGGGCCTGGAGTGTCCTTTTCATCTTGAAGTAACCTTTTGTTATCTACAAAAGGCCCAGAACAAATTCCTGTTAGAGGTTATTAGACCCCCGCCCAGAATCTACTATCTGGCCTGAATTGCCTGGATTGCATTCCTGCAAGTACGCATAGCCGTTGCTGACCCATGATCCCACGCGTGTATCTAGCCGCACCAAATATAGAAAGAAGTATTAAGAATGATCCGATTGGTGGCAAATGGTTACTTGGTACAAAGTGATTGGCTGCCTGCGTGCAGACCTTGATGTAATATTTTAAATCTATTGGATGGTTATGCACGGGCTTTTCTGTAGCGGCGGGAACTATCTCTTAAAAGATTCTCCCTGGAAGGGTTCGGGGCTCTTAGCCACTGACCACTTGGGGTCATGCTATGGGCCCGAGTATACTCGTTTATTAATAAAACCCTTGCTTTTGCATAGGACCCGGTCTCTCAGAGTTTTCCTTGGTAGGTGCGGTGCTCCGAGGCTCCCAGTCAGTCACCCCATCGGGTGGCCAACTCTTTTCAATGATACCTAACATCCAATATGCTATCACTGTATCACTGTCTTCCCATTGTTCATCGATTTGCTCGAGTGGGCACTAGTAACATCTCCATTAGTCCTGTCACAAGCAAGTGCAACCCAAGGGCATCTACTTGCTACAGGGACAGGAGGAGCCCTAAACCATTCTTCAGGTTATGGAACTGAGGTCCATAATAGTTACTAGTCTTTGGCATAAAAGTAAATAAAACACTGTAGCTTGCCAGGCTTTACTGTGTAGGTGGTATAGTCTCAGTAGAAGGCTCTCAACCAGAACATTTACTGATGAAACTAAAAGGGGGAAGATCACGTTTTCTCTTGGATGGAGCTCTGAGGAACTATGGAGTCTGGATGTTGAGAATGACTAACTGCATGATGTGTGGTTTGCTCTGACTTCTTGCCAGGCTTTCTGGTATCAGTTAAAACATGTCTATAACTGTTTACTATGTATAAATGTGAAAGAAATTGGGAAGAACCTTATGCAAAATTCAGTATCCTATAAAAATATCGCACGGCTGCTTTGCGGTTACGCACCAAGGGACATGTGGGTCTGGCATGGGTGGGTCTCTCTTCTTCCAGGGCAACTGGCATGGAGGCGGAGGAAAGGGCAGGGCCCAAAACTCCACTCCAAGTCTGGCCAGCATGGTCTCTCCCCGCTCATGAGAGCAAACCCTTGGAGCAATGTTGGACTCGGCCAGGGAATGGCCGAGCCCCTACCGGAGGTCAGCTCCATGGGTTGCTTCCACATGGGGCTGGCCAAGCAGCACAGCTGTGGGTCTGAAGTGGATGGGTCTGGATATCTTCCCGGGTTGCAAATTAGCTGAGTCTGGCGTGGGTGGGTCTCTCTCTTCCAGGGCAACTGGCATGGAGGTGGAGGAAAGGGCAGGGCCCAAAACTCCACTCTGAGTCCGGCCAGCATGGTCTCTCCCCACTCATGAGAGCAAACCCTTGGAGCAATGTTGATTTGCTCATGAGAGCAAACCCTTGGAGCATATTGATCCAATATGCTATATTTATAAAAAATTTCACATGAAAAATACTTACTAACCATTTTTAAATCTTATCTATTTAATTATATTACAAGGAGCAAAGTATTTGAATATCAGCAAACATTTTATGAAAGAAAAATACTTGAGGAGTTGATTCAGAGAGACAAGATTCTCCAGGTCACTCTGGTCTACTGACTATATGTGAACCCTGATCATAGGGCAGTTTCATGGAGTCTAGAGGTTTAGTGGATCCTCATCAACAAAGTGAGATGAAACTTTTGTTTGTATTTTTTTGCTCTCCCATCCTCTAAGAGCACTGTGAAAACAAAGGTCCCTTAAAAATACTTATTTATTTTGGTTTAGGTGACACACCCTCCAGGGCTCCAGGGCTGTTCCTGGCTCCCTCCTCAAAACAGCCCCTGGCTGGGCTAAGGGCAGGGCTGGATTCAAACCTGGATTCAAATCTACAAGGCAAGTTCCTAAGCCTGATCCTCTGGACAATCTCTCCAGGCCAACGGGCTCCTTCTTTGATAAATGTGAAGAAAGTAGCACAGACAACAGTTTCTTTAGATTCTCGCATGCACTTGGCAATTTTAATCTCTTGAGATGCTTCACCACAGATTCCCTATTTTGCAGATGCAGAATGGGATTTGGAGACCTAAACTGCAAGAACCTGGCAAGAACCAGGGCACTCCCCCGCCCCACACCCCCCCCACCCCGTGCTCTCTTCTGGAGTGTTTCCTCTCTGGCGTTCTTGCTTCTCTTTCCAATGGGCTAAACTCCCAGCATTTCCTGCTCTCCCCCTTTACCTGCACTGCACCTGTCACATGGTTCCCGAACACCACCAGGTGTGGCCTTGAAACCCTGAACCACAGCTGGGTGGCCAAGGATACCTTTCCACAGGGTGTGAGCAGCACCATGACAACACAGCCTCAGACCCCCATATGAACCACCAGCCAGATTAGTCATGCATCACCAGGAATTACTTATAGGCCTCCTGAGTACCTCTTGGAAGACTAAAGAAATTACTGCTGGCCAGAGAGGTAATATATCAGGTAATGCTCTTATATATAACTGACCCGGGTTCAATCCCCAGAACCTCATATAGTCCCCTGAATACCTCCAGCAGTGAATCATGAGTGCAAAACGGGAGTAAACCTGGGGCATAGTCAAGTATAATACCAACCACGCCACCCCCTCCCTGAAAAAAAAGTAAATTAATTGCTTTAGAGATATATACCTCCAGTTATACACGCACTCACACACATATACATACATACATACATACATACATACATACATACATACATACATACTTACTAGCTGTTCTTGGAATGCGATAAAAGGTCTGGAGAATACTGCAGCAGCTTAAAGTGCCTGCCTTGCATACACATTCATGGTCAAGAGTTTAAGGCCCTGGTGTTCTCCAGGAGCTGATCTCCATTCTGGCAACTCAGCTGTCTTTGATCCCTGGCACCATGTACAATTTCTGGAACCAAGAGTGTATAAGCATAACAGGAAGCAGAGCATCCTGTAGGATGCATCACAACTGCCTGGTAGATGTGTAAGTACCATAGCTAAGAAGGGCGAGCACCTTTGGTGAGGCCCACAGTCATTGTCCGAGTGTCTCAGCTAAGAATGTGGCCAGAGAGAACACAGGTACAAAGACCACGTTGAAGGAGTGCAAAGCTCAGGGAGCACCACAGCCTACTGCGAGTATCACAGCCTGATGCCCGACCCCTCCCTGGTGAGCAACACAGCTTAACAAACTGTGCCAGCGCCACAGCAATGTGTGTGTACAATCCACAGTCATTGGAACAACACCAACAATAATAAAGGGAAGGGCAGGAAGGGGGAATAAAGATAAACAAGTCCAGAGACTCACAGACATGGGGCAGAGCTGCTAATGGCTCTCCCTGTGCCCAGCCGCTCATGAGGCACCTGGGAGGGATGGCGGGTTCTAGCACTGCCTGCCACCCCAGCAGAGCCTCACAACAAGCCAGATGACCCCCCACTCCTGAGGACCTCCATTTTCCACATCCAGACTTTCCCCTTGTTAGAACTCCACCCAGCAGACCAGCCTATCACAGCCAGGCTCACGCAGCTTCAAGCTGCAGCGCGGTTCATCAATAAATGCTGGATTTAGAGATGACTACAAGAGTATGCTACCCACACGGCAGAGCCCGGAAAGCTACTCGTGTCGTATTTGATATGCCAAATACCAATAATGATTATAGACCTTATCCCCATGACCTGATGGAATGGTTTTAGGCTCTTTATGTTCCTGGAGCAAGCAGGTGCCCTTGGGCTCTACTTGCATGAGATAGGACATACGGAGATGTTACTGGTGCCCGCTCAAGCAAATCAATGATGAACAGGAAGACAGTGATCAGTGATCAGTGAAATTTAATTTGTATTTTATTTTTCTTGTAAATAAGTCAGATACATGGGGCAGAACTGCTACCAGCTCTTGTTGTGTGTTGCCTCTTTGTAGTCACACAGTACATCAGTAAATGCAAAATCTGAAAGCACCCGCACGACAGAGCCTGGCAAGCTTCCCGTGTCGTATTCAGTATGCCCAAAACAGTAACAATAATAGATCTCATTCCCATGACCCGAACGGATGGTTTGAGGCTCTTCATGTTCCTGGAGCGAACAGATGCCCTTGGGCTACACCAACACATGACAGGGACGAATGGAGATGTTATTGGTGCCTGCTCAAGGAAACTGATGAATGGGAAAACAAGTGATATTAAAATTTATTGACATATTAATTTGAAGTTCAACACCTTTAACGTTCATGTGTCTGTTACTCTAATTTTAGCTTTGGGAGGCATGTCAGTGAGGTAAACATCCATTGCTTTATGTAAATTCAGAATTGCTCTTTGTCTCTGAATCACTTATCACTTATCTTCCCCTTGTTCATCGATTTGCTCAAGCAGACACCAACACCAGTAAGGTCTCCAATTTCCCTGTCGCATGCAAGTGTAGTCTGCAAGTGTCGCGTACTAGTGTCTCTGAATAGGGAATAAAAACAAATGGATTACTTTCAATCGATTGGCCTTATAGCAGCTATATTTAATTCGTTAAAAGTTAGGTAAATATATAACCTTTGCGTATTATGATCAAATATACTGATCATATTGACCACACTGTTCTTGCCTGGTTCTTGTATTTTTTAATTAGTGCCAAGGAGAAGTTTATAGTGTAGCCATATACCGTTAATGATGGCTGTCAGATGAGAATAAAACAATGATCTGCCATACCTCATTCAGAGCACTGAATGGAAAGACAAGACTTCAAATACATCGATAACATTTTGCCATATATATGCAGTGGCCATTCATTTCATAATTGTGTACAGATTAAAACTCTGTCTAAAAACAATAAATGGACCACATCATGAATATTACTATATTATGTAAAAGAATGTGGAAAGAAACAAAACCAGAAATTGGTGTTCTTTGAGGAATTCAGAAGGAGAGGAATCTTATCCCAACAGATTTATATAAATCGAATGTTAAAGAAAAGTGTTGGCAGTGAGACATGTTCAATGGCCTGATATAATCAGAGGATTGGTGAGGATGAACAGAGTTCAGAGCAATTGACATTGTTGTCCACTCGGGACAAGAAGGATGTTTCAGGATCATATTAAATCATGACCTCTTTCACCAAGTATCTAACTCTAGTAACTCTTTTCACATTAAGCCCCACTTTTTATAACTAAGAATCAGTCAGGTCCTTCCACAAGGCTTTATTTACCCAGTTTCTTTTAAAACCCAGAGATTTAAAATTAGAGAGATAGATTCTGACTCCAGGTTTTTGACTCAATTTCCTTGTCCATATGCTATACATATAATGACGACATAGAACTATGTATAACTGTAGTGATGGATGTGCTGCAATGTGAAACAAAACAGCTGAGTAGAATTCTTTCCACTGATGAAAACACTACATGTAATCACCTTTCCCAGGTAGAAGTGGTGATTCCTCATGTAAATTAAATTAAATTTACATGATTAAATTCATGTCAATTACTCATAGCTTTTGCATAGTTAATACCAATTTTATTTCTTTTTATTTTTTGTTTTAACTCTTGGGTCACACCATGCAGTGCTTGGATTTACTCCTGACTCTGCATTGGGAGTTAATCCTGATAGGGCTTGGGGAACCATATGGGATGCTGGGGCTTAAACCCAGGTGACTGCATGCAAGATAAATGCCCTACCTACTATACTATCACTCTGGCCCTGTTTTTACCAATTTTATTAAGTCATAAAATATTTTCATCATACCAAAAGTAATTCCATACCCACTAGACACACACCTCCTATTCTCTCTTGAAGTTACACTTAATTTCTGCTGCTTGTTGAGTTTTATTTAATAATTTAGTAGATTTTTATTATATATCCATAATGCCAGCTTCTCTTCTGAAACTTTTTATTTAGATATATAGAGATAAACATATATTTCCATCTCTGATTTATATTCAGCAGTTGACAAGATGTAACTATATAACTAAAAATAAATTACATAGATTTTTTAAAGTCATAAATGATATACGAGAAAATAAAAACCCAAAGAAAAGGGTCAGGAATCATGAAGGAAGAAGGCCAGTCGGATTATGAATTAACTCTTCTAGAAGGAGTATAGAAGCTGCATGATTAGAACTGTTAATTAAGAGTGGAATTTATAAAAGATAAAAGAGATAAAGGAAAACAAAAGGTTATGCAGAGCTGAGAAGCTATCAGAGAAATCTGTCCTTTCGTCTGTGCATTGAAAAGGGTAGTGACGTGATGTTTATAGATTATGAGAAATACTTTTGTTACGTGTTGAGAGTACATTTTGGGGAGCATGGGTAGAGTTTTGCTATGAGGGTACTGTAGTAATTTGGGAACAAGGTGATGGAAACTTATGATGGCACAAATAAGAGATTGAAAATGTAATAAGAATACCATGAGTATATTGAGTTTACATAGACATTGAAGGACATGAAACAAAGAGGACTGGGCCCCTAGAAGGAGGAAAGCAATTTTATAGGAGCAGAGATACACAAATTGGTTCATGTAGAACAAAGGGAAACATAAAGGAAAAAACTTAAAGCTCAGTTTCTTCTGGCAAGACCTTTCTCAAGGTGGCATGTCTGAAAGTCGGGCCAACAATAACTTTGGCCATTCGAATTTCTTCCTTGCTGAAGTTTCTGTTCATTTCTTCTCCCCATTTTTTTGATGGGGGTGTTTGTTTTCTTCTTGTAAAGTTCTACCAGTGCCTGATATATCCTGGATATTAACCCCTTATCAGATGGGTATTGTGTGAATATTCTTTCCCATTCTGTAGGGGACACTCATCCATTGTTGGTGGGAATGCCGGCTGGTACAGCCTTTCTGGAAAACAATATGGACTTTCCTCCAAAGACTAGAAATTGAACTCCCATTTGACCCAGCCATACCACTCCTGGGAATCTACTCTGGGAAACCAAAAATACGCAGAGGAAACACCATCCCTACTTTTATGTTCATAGCAGCATTATTCACAATAGCCAGAATCTGGAAGCAACCAGAGTGCCCGAAAATCGATGACTGGATAAAGAAGCTTTGGTACATCTACACAATGGAATACTATGCAGCTGTTAGGAAAAATGAAGTCATAAAATTTGCCTATAAATGGATGGACATGGAGAAGATTATGTTGAGCGAAATTAGCCAGAAGGAGAGAGACAGATACAGAATGACTGCATTTATTTGCATGGCATAAATATATATGTACATATTATGATACCAATATCCAAGGTCAAGTGAAACATATATCAGGAGGTCTTGTCAAAGGTGGAGATTATCACAAACGTGTGGGAGTCAGAGTTTAGGTAAGACAGAAAATGGAACAGGGTGCTAATAATTTCGAGGGTACTAATGCCAACCTAGAACTGAGCATTAAATAGAGGCAAAAGGATACACATGACAACCTTTTTAATGTATGTTCTGTAATCCATAGTCTGGAAGGGAAGGAAAAGAGAAAGAGAGAGAAAGGGAAAGAAATAAAGAACCTGCCATGGAGCAGGGCTGGGGGAGGGGGAGGGAACCGGGGATGTTGGTGGTGGGAGATGGGCACTGGTGGAGGGACGGGTGCTGAAACACTGTATGACCAAAACCCAAACATGAACTTTTTAATTGTATATCTTTTTATTTGTATATCTCACGGTGGTATAATAAAATACTTAAAAAAAATAAATAAATTAAAAAAAAAACAATAACTTTGCTGAATCTACAAGGTCACTTGAAGCTACCAGCTGTGATCACTGAGCATTCTGTTATCTAAAAAGAATCTCACTTTCCTGAGTGCTTTGTGAGATATATATATAGAGAGAGATATGCATATCTCTCTCTATATATGTCTTTAATTTAGGGACTACACTTGATTGTCTTTCAGTTAATCCTACCTCTGTGCTCACAGATCACTACTGGTAGTACTTGGAGGCTTTATCTGGTACCAGGGATCCAGCTCAGGTTTGCTATATATAAAGCAAGTGTGTTACTTCTGTTCTACCTCTCTGGCCCTATCAGATAATTTTATGGATAACTTATCAAGTCAAATCTTGATTAATTTTACTTTCAAGACTCCAGCCAAGATGGATACACTAATAGTAGCATGAAAGTCACTGAAATGGTAAGAACTGCAGGAAACCTGATTTCCTGATGTACTGGATGTGGTCTAGAAAGAAAACAAGAGAATTAAAGACAGCTTCTCCCCACTCTCCCCTTCTCTCCCAATCTCAGCTGTGTGTGTGTTCTTTATCATTGATTGCTTACATAATTTATTTCTGTGTGATCTGAGGGGGGACAGTAGATATGAGCTAATTTAGTAAACTCTTTTCTGGGACAGGAGTCAGTTACAGAATGTTAAAATTCATCTCTACCTTAGCCTAGCGGGTAGGGCTTTTGCCTTGCATGTGGCCGGCCCATGCTGGCCTGGGTTCGATCCCCGGCATCCCATATGGTTTCCCGAGCACTGCCAGGAGTAATTCCTGGAGTGCACAGCCAGGAGAAATCCCTGAGCATTGCCGGGTGTGACCCAAAAA
Source organism: Cryptotis parvus (assembly GCA_021461705.1). Taxonomy (NCBI): domain Eukaryota; kingdom Metazoa; phylum Chordata; class Mammalia; order Eulipotyphla; family Soricidae; genus Cryptotis; species Cryptotis parvus. The sequence goes on along the minus strand of JAJIBD010008663.1, from coordinate 23,692 downwards.
GCAAAAAAAAAAAAAATTCATCTCTTCTTTTTAAACATTCTTTAAAACATTTCTTTCAAAGAAATTTTTTAAAAGAAAGACTTCATTCTCTAAAGTCTTTTAATACAAAGGTTCTCTTAGAATAGAGCTGTTTGTCCCTTTCAAGTAGCTGCTAAGAATGTTTTCATCACAAATGCATCAGAACAACAGCAGGCAGCATTGTGATGACAGGGGTTCTTAGACCTTCAGATTACTCCTGACAAAAAATATGTAGTTGAAAAAATATACAGGTTGTGGTTGCATCTCAATGATTGATATGTTAAAGATCAGGGTTTCTTTTTCTCTTATTTTATTTCAACAGAAAGGGAAAAAAATCAGTTTTAAATGGTTTCTTTCATTAGTTCTTATTCCACTTCAGACAATTTGCAAAACATTCCATGAATTCAAGGTTTATCATCTCTATTGTGGTTAAATTACAGCATTAACATATATCGTATGGCAAATTAAGGGCTCTTTCAGGGTCAGGGAAATAAACATTGTTATTGCTAGTTTTGGCATATCGAATACTTGTCAGAACAGCTTGTCAGGCTCTGCCGTGCAGGTGGTTTACTCTCAGTAGTTTGCCAGGCTCTCTGAGAGGGGTGGGTAGAAGATTCTTGGTAATTTGGAGATAAATCGTGCGACTGAGAACTTCCATGCAATGGGGGAGAGCTTGTAGCTGCTCTGTCTGGTGTATCTGTGTCTGTGATTCAAGCATTCCTGGGCTTGAAATACTTTCCCTCTGAAGGGTGGGTCTCTGAAGGGTGGGTCTCTGTAGGCTGGGTCTCTGACGAGCAGGGCTGGAGATTGGTTGAGTCTCTTGGGTGGAATTCTGATGAGCTGTGGGGTCTGGATGATGAAAATCGCTGCCAGCATGATGTGGGTGTTTCTCTGGGTTCTTCTGAAGCTCTGTTGGGATGGTGGACTCGGGCCAGAAGTCACTCTCTGTCCCTGACCCCTGTGCAGGAGGAAGAGAGCAGCATGGAACACCTTCAAGAGCATTGAAGAAATAGCTAAAAGGACAAAGAACCTCCGGCTCAAGGCACATCTCTTCAACTCCACCGTCTTTCCTGCATTAACATACGCCTCAGAGACCTGGGCCCTACGAAAGCAGGATGAGAATGCTATTCGGGTCTCCCAGAGAGGAATCGAAGAGAGCTAAGCTTGGAATATCACGCCTCACTCAAGTGAGAGAGAAGGAATCCAGAGTTCTGACCTCCATCAACGATTTAGAGTCAGGGATGATGTCTCGTTTGCCAAGGCATCGAAAATCAGATAGGCTGGACATGTAATGCGATTTGGAGACAACAGCTGGACTAGAGCTGTTACGGACTGGATCCCACAGGACGTCAAAAGATCATGCGGCTGCCCACCTACAAGATAGTCAGACTTCTTCGTCAAGACACTGAACGAATGATTTAAGGCTCTTCGTATTCCTGAAGCAAGCAGATGCCATTGGGCTACACTGGCATGTGATAGGGTCAAATGGAAATGTTACTGGAGCCCGCTCGATCAAATTGACGAATAATGGAATGTCAGGTGATCAAGTGATCAAGTGATCAAGTATGGTAAAAGTGTCTGAGGAGGTTAAGCCATTTAGAGATCAAGACTGATGCTACTCCATTGTAAGAAAATGAAGATGTGCTTTCACATGATGATGGAGGAATGGAGGGAAAAAATTTAAGGACAATGGTGGAGGGTTATTGGTATTTTGATGGTAAGTATGGTATGGTAACTTTGTATAACCAAATAGGTAATTTTCATATTTACTCTTGTGTTGCTCAGAGCCTCTGCACCTTGCCTCGAGTTATCTCCTACAGGCCACTTTGTGGATAGGGGTGGAAAACAGTTTAGATCTGTGACTTTATATGGCAGTATATCTTACCATGTATTCTATATTAGCTGGTATAAATATTTTCTCTCATACTACCACAATTGTGGGGCTAGATAGAGCTTGCCAGTATATTTACCTGGCCATGTTGAATCTCTAAGTAAAATCTAGTTATAACTAGACCCAAAATGCTTTTTTGCATCCAAGCAAGCAAGCGTGACTTTCTAATAAGTCTAAAAGCTAATATACAAAAATCTATGAAATGATGACAGAATCTTATGAAGGTTTGGAGAAATGTATACCTGACTATAGAATATTCATTGATACAGATGCATGCCTTTGTATTCTGATATAGTTTATCTCAGATGCCCCTCCCTCATCTCCATAGGGCCTGCTAGAAAACCTAGGGCCTGCCTGCAGCCTTGACTAGGGGAATATTAATATTTCAGAAGGACTAGGTGAGGTCCTGGCAGAAACATAACTGAGGGGGATTGACCCTAACTGCTTTCTGTTGAGGTGGGTGTGTGAGGGCTGAAAAGATGTAAAACCTGCTCTCTTCCGTGCCTTTCCTTCTTTCTCTCTGCCCTCTGCCTCTGCTCTCCTGCTCTCCTTCTCTTCCCTGTTGGGCCTTAGCACATGGTAGCAGCCATCTTGGCCTAGGATTTTAAACCTACACATGACCAGGGCCCAGCTAGGAACCTAAAGTCTGGGGTTTTCTTGTTACTAGATTGTATACCAGAACCTTTGAGAGTAAAGCTTTTTGAAACTTTGCTGGATTCTTGCATCTTTGTCCGCCAGCTGCCAATCCCCTGGGATAGAAGGTGATCCTTGACTCTGCTCCCGGATTTTGTCGAGGAACCTGGCATTTCTTGACACTCTTCAAGCAACTGTTATATTAATAAAATAATTATAAAGGTGCTCAAAATATTATATATTTTCTTTAAAACTTCAAGAAATTTTCCATACTCGAAGGTGAGTGTAACAATATACAGAGAGAAAAGGCCAGTGAAGAAGTACCCAACTCCCACAGAGGAGAAACCTCTGTGGTCACCACAGAAACTAATTGTGTTGACCCCTGACTTGTGACTGTTGGACTTCAAGGCTGTGAGGAAGCACGTTTTACTATTTGGTTATGTAGTCCCAGCATTCTAATTCACAGCTCTGTCATTTATTTATTATTCTATTTTTCTAAAACCAGAAACATTGCTATTAACAGAAATGTAGATCACAGTGACAAGATGAAATTTTAAAAAATTTCATAGGGCCATACCTAGTGGTGCTCAGGGCACCCTGGGTCAGTTACTGCTATGCTCATTCCAGAAATGTAGGCTCGATGGTCTGGTGCTTGACTTTATGATGTAATGTTGTTTAGCCTGGGTCAGCTGACTATGATACTGGGAATAGAACTCAGGGCTTGACACTTGTTAGGCATCTTCTGTACTGCTTGAGGTATTATCCAGGCTCACAGAACTATTTTAGCTTAGTCCAGCTAAAAAGAAAATACATTGTATGTGGGGTGTCTGTATAGCAAACATTTATTTTTCACAGTTCTATAGATCGGCCATTTAAAGAGCAAGGTATAGGCAAATGATGTCCCAGAAGGGCCCACCTTCTAGCTTGTATAGATGGCAGTCTGTTATCGGTTTCATATAGATTTCAGTCTTACTCTGGGTCTCAGATAGACTTCAGTCTTATTGTTAATCTTGTATAGAAGAGAGTCTGCCTCGTATACATTAGTTTTATTTTCAGACTTCTATAGATGACAGTTTTATTTTCACTTTGAAATAGATGAATATCTTATTATAAGTCTAATATAGATAGAATTCTTTTTCTAGTGTCCTTACATGATACAAGGAGTGAAAGGGCATCAGAGACTTTTTCATAAGTTTTCATATCATTCATGACAACTCCACCCTCACATTTAAATGTCTTTTCAAAGGCTTCACTTTATAAAATGATCATGAGAGGGGGACTGTTATTAGGATTTTAATACACAAAATTTGGGTAAGGAAGTAGGGGGACACAATTATTTTCCATAACAAAGGTTCTGAAGGGTCTATGATGTAACTCTAGAGTAAAAAGCAGTATTTGCAAAAGTCTGAAAGAGATGCTACCAGAGTGTGTGAAGTATATGGGGGATAAAAAGTATGACACACTGACTAGTCACAACAACTTCAGAATCCAGGCAATTCTGGTAACATTTATTTAGCTATATTTTGTTTAGGGGCCACACTCACAGAGCTAGGGTCTCCTTTTGCTACACTCAGGGATCACATCTGGCAATGCTCATGGGACTATATGTGGTGCTTGGAATCCAATTCCACTTGGCCTCATGTAAGGCAAGCATCCTAACCACTGTAATGTCTCTCTAGCTCCTTTGGAGGCTCTTAATAGGAGAGTACCAGGGCCTGGACAAGGAAACAGTACAGTGTTTTGTGTTGGGACATTGGAATGGCTTCCAGGCAGGCCATCTTCCTGGGGTATCATTGGAAAACAGCCATCTGAGTAGATAGTTTTAGCAGGGGAAACCCTGGCTGCTACTATCAGAGATGGGGGTAAAACTATAGATCATGAATAATTAAGAATTAATTACTCTTCCTGAAAACATAGAAACACCCCCTGGAAACTTAAAATAATAGAGTAAGAGACTTTAAAATTATTTTGAAGACTAGTAATAGCATTAAGGTATATAATTAGCTTAATATAATAATTTCATGGTGTATACAAAAATGCACCATAAATGATGTAGAAATTGGAGTCAGACAGAAACTAATCTTCTTAGGTTAAGTGCTATTAATAATAGGCATGGACTGTAATTTGAAATATATCTCATTATAAGAATAACAGCTCTGAAAACTTGTACTATGGTGCCTATTTCTCAGATGAGTAAATTGGGTCTCTAGAGGATAAGGAATTTGCTCAAGGTCACAAAACTAACGTCTGTGAAACTGGAACACAAATTGAATATGTTTTTGAAGTTGTTTCTTATAAACAACTTCTCAAATAACAACTACAAAGTTGTTTATAAACCATTAAATTTCTGAGGGTTCAGCCTAAAAGCCCAAGAACATCACAAAGGGGGTCAAGAGGCCGGGAGCCCACACCCTTCGCTGGGACATCTCCGTCCGTCCCTTCTGGCCATCCTATAACTGTCTCCACCACCCCCAACTCAGGTGTGTGACTCTCTGTGCCCAGCCCCCAGCCTAAAAGTCTGGGAACATTCATAAAGAGGGCCAAGGGGCTTGGAGCCCGCAGACCCTCTGCTGGGAAATTTCCCTCCCTTCTAGTGACCCTGCAACTGTTTCACACCCCCAACTCAGGTGTGTGACCCTATGTGCTGGTGGACCTACCCATTCCCGAACCTAAAAGTCCAGGAACACCCACAAAGGGGGCCAACTCAGATCTTATGTAACAAAATTCGAAACCAGGCAGATGCATTAGTGTCTTTGTGAAGTACACTATTTATCTTACATGAGGTCCCAGTGATCATATGTCCATGCATTTCTTGCCTCCCACAGAGACAACCTAGACACCTACTAACTATACTATCTAGCTATCTAAGAACACACAATATGCAGCCTGCAAAAGTCATAATGGTAAAGCAACACAGAATTCCATCAAACTCAGTGAGTGAAGTCAATAACCCAGATGAGCTACCAATAACAATGAGCTATATAACCTATCTGATAAGGAATTTCATAAGGAACTGTTAAAGATGCATAAGGAGCTCAAAGAAGCAATGGAACACAAAGTCAATAAAATATAAGAGGACATTAGAGCAGAAATGAGGAATATCCAAATGAAAATACAAGTAGAAATGACTGATATTAAAAATGTGGTAGGTGGAATGAAAAACTCACTGGAAGACCACCGAAGCTGAGTAACAACTGCTGAAGAAAGGATTAGTGATCTCTAAAAAGAGGTGCACAGACTCTCTAGACAACAGTAGAAGATGGAAAAAAGATTCAATTAACGAACAGATAACAAAAGATAATCAAAATGAAGTAAAAAGGAATAACATAAGGATCATTGGGGCCCCGCAGGGCAGGAAGAAAACCCTGATGAAAAAGTAATTGTCAAGTGGTATCTCATTGTTGTTTTGATTTGCATCTCTCTGATGATTAGTGATGATGAGCATTTTTTTCATATTTTTTTTTGCCATTCAAATTCCTTCCTTGCTGAAGTTTCTGTTCATTTCTTCTCCCCATTTTTGGAAGGGGTTGTTTGTTTTCTTCTTGTAAAGTTCTACCAGTGCCTGATATATTCTGGATATTAACCCCTTATCAGATGGGTATTGGGTGAATATTCTTTCCCATTCTGTGGACTGCTTTTGTATCTTAGTCACTGTTTCTTTTGAGGTGCAGAAGCTTTTTAGTTTCATGTAGTCCCATATGTTTATGTTTTCTTCTAGTTGCTTTGTTAGTGATGTTTCACCTTTGAAGATGCCTTTAACTTCAATGTCGTGGAGGGTTTTTCCTATATTTTCTTCAATGTACTTTATGGATTCAAGACTGGCACATATTCAAAAGAGCAAGAACAACAAGTGCTGGCGTGGATGTGGGGAAAAGGGGACACTCATCCATTGTTGGTGGGAATGCCGGCTGGTACAGCCTTTCTGGAAAACAATATGGACTTTCCTCCAAAGACTAGAAATTGAACTCCCATTTGACCCAGTCATACAACTCCTGGGAATCTACTCTGGAAAACCAAAAAATACGCAGCGGAAACACCATCCCTACTTTTATGTTCATAGCAGCATTATTCACAATAGCCAGAATCTGGAAGCAACCAGAGTGCCCGAAAATCGATGACTGGATAAAGAAGCTTTGGTACATCTACACAATGGAATACTATGCTGCTGTTAGGAAAAATGAAGTTATAAAATTTGCCTATAAATGGATGGACATGGAGAAGATTATGTTGAGCGAAATTAGCCAGGAGTAGAGAGACAGATACAGAATGACTGCATTTATTTGCATGGCATAAATATATATGGACATATTATGATACCAATGTCCAAGGTCAAGTGAAACATATATCAGGAGGTCTTGTCAAAGGTGGAAATTATCACAAACATGTGGGAGTCAGAGGTTAGGTAAGACAGAAAATGGAACAGTGTGCTAATAATTGTCGAGGGTACTAATGCCAACCTAGAACTGAGCATTATATAGAGGCAAAAGGATACACATGACAACCTTTTAATGTATGTTCTGTAATCCATAGTCTGGAAGGGAAGGAAAAGAGAAAGAGAGAGAAAGGGAAAGAAATAAAGAACCTGCCATGGAGGCGGGCTGGGGAGGGGAGGGAACAGGGGATGTTGGTGGTGGGAGATGGGCACTGGTGGAGGGACGGGTGCTGGAACACTGTATGACTAAAACCCAAACATGAACTTTTTTAATTGTAAAAAAAAAAGAAAATGGTTTGTCTGATTCTGCATTCAAATATCACAGAAAAATCTCAAGACATATAAATAGATATAAACTCTTCCAATAATCACTTTGACAGAGCTCTCAAATACATTTCCCTCTCAATCATGTATCGCTTGTTTTCAAACAAGAGAATCCTTATGATGTAATAACCAAACTGAAGAGTGGTCCAGGCCATTTTATGAATGTACCTTAATCGAATATTTATTATCTAAATACTTAAAACTTAATACTTAATATTTAAATACTTAATTTTAAATCTGACAAAAATGTAACGACACACATACACATCTATATTAATAAAATTTTAAAAAAAAAAAAAAAGTAACTGTCAAAGCCTTCATTGCTGAGAAGGTCCCAAAACTAAAGAACGCTTGCTCCCAGATTCAGGAGGCCCAAAGGGTACCAGCTAAAAGAAATTAAAATAAGAATAGTCCAAGACAAGACTCCAAGGTTCACAGCAGACTTTTCAGATGAAATACTCCAAGCCCGAAGACAACGGTGGGATATCATGAAAAGACTCAATCAAATGAAGGCCTCACCAAGAATTCCTTACCCGGCTAGATTCAATTTATATTTGAATGAAACATACACAACTTCATGGACAGCAATAGAGTATTCCTAATTAAAATGACAAAACTCATAGATAGAGATAGAATACTGAAAGTAGAAAGATCAAAGGAGGAAATCACATATAAAGGAGTATCCCTAAGGTTCACAGCAGACTTTTCAGATGAAATACTCCAAGCCCGAAGACAAAGGTGGGATATCATGGAAAGACTCAATCAAATGAAGGCCTCACCAAGAATTCCTTACCTGGCTAGACTCAATTTATATTTGAATGAAAGATACACAACTTCATGGACAAGCAATAGCTCATGAACTTCATAGGCTCAAAATCAACTTTAAAAGAAGGACTAAATGAGTTACAGTAAGATATGATAAATCCCAAAAGCACAACAACCTTATTCAGAAAGATGGCACAAAATCCCATGGCAATAATTTCTCTCAATGGCATTGGCCTAAATGTACCAATTAAGAGACACAGAGTGGCAAAATGGATTAAAAACTAAATTCATCATTTTGCTGCCAACTCTACCAAAAAATGCCGGTGTGACCATACTAGAATCTGACAACATAAATTTCAGGTTGAAAAAGGGTAGAAGGGATAGTGAAGGTCATTTCTTAATAATTAAAGGATATATATGTCAGGAAGAAATTATACTGCTAAACAAGGGGCCAGTAAATTACATAAAGCAACTGCTAATAGACTTAAAAGAAGACATTGATAGTAAAACATTACTAGTTGGAGACTTCAATACTGCTCTATCAACTATTGATAGATTGAAAAGACTGAAATTCAAAAGGAAATACTGGCCCTGTAGGAAGAAGTGGAAGAAAGAGGGCTGGTAGATATATACATGGATTTTCATCCCAAAAAGCCAAATACATTTTTCTCCAGTGCACATGGAACAACGTTGTTCCATGTGCACTGGAGTCTCCAAGATAGACTACATACTGAACCACAAAGCATACCTCAATAAAATAAAAAAAGTGTCAACTATATTTTCAGACCATGATGCACTGAAAATGGAGTTAACCACACACAGAAACAGGGAGTTAAACCAAACAACTGGAAACTGAACAGTTCACTGCTGGAAAAAAAACAGTTGATCATAGAAGAATTCAAAGTGGAAATCCAAAGATTCCTGGAAACTAATGAAAATGAAGGCGCGAACTATCAGACCTTGTGGATTACAGTGAAAGCAGTGTTAAGATGAAAACTCATAGCTCTGCAGCATTCACCAGGAAAGAAAAAGAGCACAGATAAATAACCTGACTTCACAGTTCAAAATCTTAGAAAAGATCAACAAAAGAAGCCCAACCCAGGGAGGAGGAAGGAAATTATAAAGCAGCAGAAATAAATGAGCTAGAAGCCAAAAAAAAAATAAAAAACAATCCAAAGGATTAATGAAACTAAGAGCAGGTACTTTGGAAATAATATTCAGGATTGACAAACTATTTGCAGTACTCATAAGGAAAGTAAAAGAGAGAACCCAAATAAATAGAAATGTGAAAAGGGGGACATCAGAACAGAAACCAAAGAAATCCAAAAGATCATTAGAGATTACTTTGAAAGTCTGTATGCCATGAAACAAGAGAACTTGGAAGAAATGGACATGGCTAAAACAAGAAGACCTGCAATACCTGAATAAGCCTATCTCCATCGAGGAAATTGAAAGTTATTACCACTCTTCCCAAACACAAAAGCCCAGCTTCAGATATTCTCTAGTGAATCCTTTCAAACCTTTAAGAGGATCCTATAACCAGTCCTTTTCAAGCTCTTCCAGGAAATAGAAAAAACAGAAACATTCTTAAATAGCTTCTACAAGGCACATATCACCCAGATACCCAAAGCAGACAGAGGCATCGCAATTTCCCTGATTAACACAGATGCTAAGATCTTCAGAATCCAAAGACTCATCAAAAAATTATACATCACGACCAAGTAGGATTCATCCCGTGAATGCAAGGATGGTTCAACATTCACAAGTCAATCAACACAATACATCATATCAATAAGAGAAAAAAATAAAACCACATGATCATATCAATAGACTCAGAGAAAGCATTTGACAAGACCCAACACACGCCCATGACAAAGACTCTCCATAAAATGGGAATTGAAGGAACCTTCGAAATATAGACAAAGCAATCTACAAAAAGCCCACAATGAGTATCATTCTCAAAAAACTGAAAGCCTTTCCCCTTAGATCGGGGACAAGACAAGGTTACCCACTCAACACTACTTCTATTCAATTTAGTATTGGAAGTACTACCATAGCGATCAGGGAAGAAAAGGACATTAAGTGCATTCAGATAGGCATGGAACAAATCAAGTTATCACTATTTGCAGATGACATACCTAGAGAATCCTAAACTCTCTATCAAAAGAGAAACAATAGATGACGATAGGAAATTGGCAAGGTAAAAAAAATTATACCCAAAATCTATGGCTTTCCTATATACAATGAAAGAGAAGAAAGGGATATTAAAAATGATCCCATTCACAATTGTGCCACAGAAAATCAAATACCTAAGAATCAACATGACAAAGAGTGTAAAGGACCTATACAAAGAAAACTACAAAATACTGCTTCAACTAATAAAAGAGGACAGGAGGACATTCCCTGCATATGGATTGGGAGAATTAGTGTGATCGAAATGATAATACTCCCTAGAGCTTTACACAAATTAAATGCGGTCCCTATAAGGATATCCATGACATTCTTCAAAGAAATTAACCAAACACTACTGAAATTTGTATGGAATAACAAACACCCACAAATAGCTAAAGCAATTCTTGGGAAAAATAAGATGGGATGAAACCCATCACCCTTCCCAACTTCAAACTGTACTACAAAGTGATAATAATTAAAACAGCAAGGTATTGGAGTAAAACAGACCTCTGGACCTACAGAATAGAGTTAAGTATCCTGAAACACATCTCAAATACAAGATCATTTAATCTTTGATAAAGTAGCAAAAGTATGAAATGGTGCAAGGAAAGCCTCTTCAAAAAGTGGTGCTGGGAAAACTGGGCAGCTACGTGTGAAAATTGAATTTGGATTTCAATTTTGAATCTGTCTAACACCATGCACAAAAAATCAAATCAAAATGGAATAAAGATCTCAATATCAGACCTGAGTTCATAAAGTAAATATAGAAAATGTAGGAAAAACCCTCCATGACATTGAAGCTAAAGGCATCTTCAAAGATGAAACACTACTAACAAAGCTACTAGAAGCAAAGATAAACAACTGGGAAACTGAAAAGCTTCTGCACCTCAGACGAAATGGTGACTAAGATACAAAGACAGTCCAAAAAGCAGGAAAGAATATTCACCCAATATCCATCTGATAAGGGATTAATTTCCAGGATATATCAGGCACTGGTAGAATTTTTCAAGAAGAAAACAGCCAACCCCATCAAAATATGGGGAGAAGAAATGAACAGAAACTTTGACAAAGAAGAAATTTGAATGGTCAAAAGGTCTATGAAAAAATGCTCTTCATCACTAATGATCCAGGAGATGCAAATCAAAACAACAATGAGATATCATCTCACATCACAGAGACTGGCACATATCCAAAACAGCAAGAACAACCAGTGCAGTATCGGTGCGGGGAGAAAGGACTGTCATCCATTATGGTGGGAATGTTGACTGGTACAGCCATTTTGGAAAACAATATGGACATTCTTACAAAAGTTAGAAATTGAGGTCCCATTTGACCCAGCTAAACCACTCCTGGGAATATTCCCTGAGAGGCCAAAAACACACAGTTGAAACACCATCTACACCTCTATGTTCATAGCAGCACTATTCACAATAGCCAGAATCTGGAAGCAACCAGAGTGCCTGAGAACAGATGACTGCATATAGAAATTTTGGTTCATCCACATAATGGAACACTGTGCAGCACTTATGAAAAATGAAGTTATGAAATTTGCCTATAAATGGATGGACATGGAGAGGATCATGCTGAGTGAAATTAGCCAGAGGGAAAAGGACAGATATAGAATGACTCCATTTATTTGCAGGATATTAAAAAATAGTATGATACCAATATCCAAGGCCAGGCAAAACATGGACCAGGAGGTCTTGTCAATGGGTGGAATCTACCCCTATTATGTTGGAGTCAGTGGTTAGGTAAGACAGAGAAATGAACAGTGTACTAATAATTGTTTGAAATGATAATACCAGCCTACACAATGTATTGAATGTAGACAAAGGGATATACATGACAACCTCTAAATGTATGTACTGAAAGATATACAGTACATAGACAGTGATACAGTGATATCAGTGAAGACAGTGATACAGTGATGCAGTGATAATGGAAACTATTTATATATCGTAAACTTCAGAAAACATTTTGACTATGCAGTGTTCCTGATAAAATATATGACATCCTTATTATTTCTTCATTAATGGCATACTTGAGGATCCACTGTTCACGATCACGATCACGATCTTCCCGTTAATCATCTATTTGCTAGAGCGGGCACCAGTAATATCTCCATATGTCCTGTCTCATGCCAGTAGAGCAAAGGGCATCGGCTTGCTACAGGAACATAAAGAGCCTCAAACCATTATATTAGGTCATGGGAATGACCTAATATAAGTGTTACTGGCATTTGGCATGTCAAATACAACACGAGCAGTTTGCTAGGCTTGCCGTGCGGGAGGCATATTCTTTAAACACCTCCAAATAAAGCATTTATTGATGAACCGCACGGCCATAAGCCGGGCTGTGATGGGCTGGTCCGTTGGGTGGAGTTCTGAAGAGAGGGAAGTCTGGATGTGGAAAATGGCGGCACCCATGGAGTGGGTGGGGGGTCGTCTGGCTTGTTGTGAGGTTCTGCCGGGATGGTGGGTCAAGGCTAGAACCCACCATGCCTCCCGACTGCCTCATGAACAGCTGGGCACAGGGAGAGCAAGGAACCGCTCTGCCCCATGTCTAAGAGTCTCTGGACCAGCATACCTGGGCCGGATTGAGGAAGAAACGGCTGCAGGGTGGGTGTCGATGATCCGGGCTGTGATGGGCTGGTCGGCTGGGTGGAGTTCTGAAGAGAGGGAAGTCCGGATGTGGAAAATGGCGGCACCCATGGAGTGGGTGGGGGGGTTGTCTGGCTTGTTGTGAGGTTCTGCCGGGGTGGTGGGCCAAGGCTAGAACCCACCATACCTCCCGACTGCCTCATGAACAGCTGGGCACAGGGAGAGCAAGGAACCGCTCTGCCCCATGTTCATGTCCACTGTTCAAGGTAATGAAAATAAAGTGAAAAACAAAATAGACATTGCCTCTCCTCATAGAGTTTATAAATATTAAGCAATTATTTATTCCTCTGTGTTAAACACAAAACAATTACTTTTAAAAAGTTAAGCAGGCATGAAAGAGACTTTTATGGAATAAAAGGGAAAAAGAGAGATTTTTTTAGAACATGAGGGAAGAGTTCAATGTGATGCTAATATCACAGCAGAGACCTGCTGTGTTATGGGATTGTTTAGGCACAGCTTGAAATAGCTAAACCTCAGGGAGTTAGAGATATGAACAAGTAAGGCAGCATGGGAAGGAACAGATTCATTGCATTTCAGGATGAATGGGAAGAAGTGTGACAGGAATCCAGTAATCGAGGAGGAAATTTGAGGCTCTAGAGAATCAGGAGGCATTTCTTTTGGCCATAGAAATGCATGTTAAGATTTTTATTTTTTAGTCTAAGTGTAATTGATGATAAAGGTATAATCAAGGCTTTCAATAAGGGAGAGTAAGGTGAAAATTATTTTATGCCAGGTGGATAGGAATTGAGTGTGGACAGAAAGAAAATTGGGTAGCAAGTTGGAGAAGTTAGAGTACTAGAAAAGGTACTAGAAAATGCAGACTATGATGCAAATTAAAGTGAAATCCTGAGAAAAAGCAGCTGTGGTCCATAACTAAATAGCAGAGGGCAAAGAATCAAGAAGATGAAATGACCTGTGCTATTTGAAGTGAGTAAGGGAGAAAAGAAGACCTGTAAAATTGATGTGAGGATGTGAAGGCTGCATGTGTGTAAGGACAGAAAGAGATGCCATTCAGCATATAAAACAAGAAAAAAATAGGAGGCTGTTCAGACTGCTGATTTTATTCCCTATTTTTTGAAACTGGCTGTTCTAGGGGGCCGGAGCGATAGCCCAGCGGGTAGGGCGTTTGCCTTGCACACGGCCGGCCTGTGCTGGCCCGGGGTTTGATCCCCCGGCATCCCATATGGTCGCCCGAGCACCGCCAGGAGTAATTCCTGAGTGCAGAGCCAGGAGAAACCTCTGAGCATTGCCGGGTGTGACCCAAAAAGCAAAAATAAAAAAAAGAAAGAAACTGGCTGTTCTCTGAACTTAATCCTTGATTTGTACTCAGGGATCACTTCTGGTGGTGTTCAGAGGACATTGTATGGTGCTGGGGATCAAACTAGGGTTGAAGCATACAAGGCAAATGCCTTAACTCCTGTACTGTGCCTTAACATCAAAATACTGATTTTTGGACAGGATTTGGCTGTGGTATGTACATGTTGTTATTCTGAAAATAGTTTGCTGAGATAAAGCAAAATAAAATATTACTGACAATAAAGTCAAAGAATTGTGGTTTGGACACTGAAATGTCATTAGTGTAGATATTAAAGTGCTGCACAATTAAATGGAGCTAAAGATTCGAATAAGAGAGAAGAGCCAGGAAATCAACATACTACTCTGAAATCAAAGACTAAAAGATAACGCCAAGTGAACTCAGAAAAACAGACTAGAAGGAGGTGTGTAATGGTGAGGCAAAAACAGTGAGAAATAAAGGAGACTGAGTCATCTCATGATAATGAATGTAGTAGGATATAAGGGAAAACCAGCATCTGTGTCAGATGGTCTAAGAGAAACTGCATAAATAGTGGACATAAGATTCAACTCAGTTAAGAGAGTAGAAGAAGAAGTTCCACTATTTATGCAGTTTCTCTTAGACCATCTGAGAATGTAGAGAGGACTTTTGGTCACAGATTGAACCTCCCTACTGTCTTGGATAAAAAGAATAGGGAGAGCTTGTACAAGAGTTGCAATGTGCAATGCCAACAGCCAAGCAGGCAGGAGTCTGTGTGTGTGTATGTGTATGCGTGTGTGTGTATTGTGTGTGTTGCTTGTGACTGTATGTACTTTTCAGTTCTTTGCTCTGGAGTTGTCAACCTTAAAATTTGAGAGTTGAGCTGTTGAATCATAACCCTTGTCTCCAACAGAACTTGTATTTTTTCTGGAAGTTAGAAAAGTCAGTGAAAGCCATTTATGCTAGGCTTCTGCTCTTTGAAAAGTAACCTAAACCTTTTCTCTTGGATTCAGGAGGTAACTACAGTCTATTAAATGTTCAACATAAAGGAGTAAGAAAATCAATGCAAAAATTATATTATTCTGGCCAAAAAACATATGAAAAATGCTCATCATCACTAATATCAGAGAGATGCAAAACAATAATGAGATACCACTTTACACCACAGAGACTGGCACATATTCAAAAGAGCAAGAACAACAAGTGCTGGCATGGATGTGGGGGAAAAGGGGACACTCATCCATTGTTGGTGGGAATGCCGGCTGGTACAGCCTTTCTGGAAAACAATATGGACATTCCTCCAAAGACTAGAAATTGAACTCCCATTTGACCCAGCCATACCACTCCTGGGAATCTACTCTGGAAAACCAAAAATACGCAGCGGAAACACCATCCCTACTTTTATGTTCATAGCAGCATTATTCACAATAGCCAGAATCTGGAAGCAACCAGAGTGCCCGAAAATTGATGACTGGATAAAGAAGCTTTTGGTACATCTACACAATGGAATACTATGCAGCTGTTAGGAAAAATGAAGTTATAAAATTTGCCTACAAATGGATGGACATGGAGAAGATTATGTTGAGCGAAATTAGCCAGAAGGAGAGAGAGACAGATACAGAATGACTGCATTTATCTGCATAACATAAATATATATGGACATATTGTGATACCAATATCCAAGGTCAAGTGAAACATGTATCAGGAGGTCTTGTCAAAGGTGGAAATTATCACAAACGTGTGGGAGTCAGAGGCTAGGTAAGACAGAGAATGGAACAGTGTGCTAACAATTGTCGAGGGTACTAATGCCAACCTAGAACTGAGCATTAAATAGAGGCAAAAAGATACACATGACAACCCTTTAATGTATGTTTTGTAATCCATAGTCTGGAGGGGAAGGAAAAGAGAAAGAGAGAGAAATGGAAAGAAGTAAAGAACCTGCCATGGAGGAGGGCTGGGGGGAGTGGGGGAGGGAACCGGGGACGTTGGTGGTGGGAGATGGGCACTGGTGGCGGGATGGGTGCTGGAACACTGTATGACCAAAACCCAAATATGAACTTTTTAATTGTATATCTTTGTAATTGTAAAAATAAAAATTTTTTTAAAATTTATATTATTCTGAGGGCAGAGCAATAGTACAGTAGTAGGGTGTCTGCCTTGCATGTGGCCAACCTGACTTTGATCGCTGGCATTCAGTATGGTCCTCTAAGTGATTAGAAGACCACTCCTGTCCCTCTAAGGACACAGGAGTAATTTCTGTGCATGGGGCCAGGACTAAGCTCTGAGCATCACTAGGTGTGGTCTAGAAACCAAAACCAAAAATACTCTCCCCCCCAAAAGCCTAAATTCAATAATAGCCTATTAAGAGTAGTAATAGTAAGAGGAAATTAACTCCTTAACTATGAGATGATGCACTGGCGGCTGGGTATATAATTAGAAGAACGGTTACAGTTACAGTTCTCAGGTTTGCTCTGCCAATTTCATAATTGTAGAACATTTTGTTTCAGTGTGGGAGAGAATTACTATTGTCTTTCTGGAACATAAAATGTAATTTCTATAAGTACCCACATATACACATTTCATTTAGTTCAAAAAGAGTGTCATAGTTTAGAAAATAATATTCAGCAATGATTAGAAATAGTGCCAGGAATACATAAGAACATGTCTAAACAAATGTAAAAGTAATTCTTGAATGTTTTGCTGCTGTGAACATTTTCTCATAGCCGTTCTTTTATTGTCTAAAATAAAGAAATCACATAGAAAAGAAGAATTGCAATTTTCAAGGAAAGAGAAAATTACCCTATCCATCAACACACCAGTGTGCAGGAATATAGGAATTACATACACTTGAAGTAATGGGCTAGAATTGAGGGAATGTGTAGCAAGTACAAAGTCATTGGAGGGCAAAAGTTCAAGAGGATGGTGTGGGTGAGAAGGTAGACTGGACAGTAGGTGGGAGTGGAAAATGACTACTATTGCTCTGAAGTTTAGATTTACTGTAAACATAACAACTTCTGGCTCCCAAGCAAAGGAATAACTGACCAGAAATGTATCTTTTAAGAAATCTCTTTAGTTCCTTTGTGGAGAGTGGATTGGAAATAAAGAGACTATAAGGAAAAATGAATTAATATGTAGTAACTAAATTTAGTAAGGACTAGGGTATGGACTGATTTAATCAATGAGTTAGAAAGAGGACCTCAGAATTGATTTATAGAACTGAACTGACCAAAGGTGGTGGATGATTGGAAGGGACTATGAGATAATGGCGGAGGGAAACAGTCATTCTGGTGGAGGGTGTGGTGCAGAAATAGAATAT
This sequence comes from Cryptotis parvus, assembly GCA_021461705.1. Classification (NCBI taxonomy): domain Eukaryota; kingdom Metazoa; phylum Chordata; class Mammalia; order Eulipotyphla; family Soricidae; genus Cryptotis; species Cryptotis parvus. The sequence continues at coordinate 6,208 of JAJIBD010008663.1, read as the reverse complement.
GATGAAGCTATTGCTAACAGTACTGTGAATCAGAGTGCTCAAAATTTACCAAAAAATCATAATAAGAGGAGGCCAGCATGAACCCAAGGATGGCCCTACAACTTGTCTAAAAACTAGAAACTCCAGTTAAATGCAGAAGAAGTTTGGTCCCTCAGTTTTTGTTTTCCTTTTTATTGTCTTATTGGAGCATCCTCTCCTTTTCTAGAGAACCCTGAAGATAATGTGCTGATGCTTTCGAATCTTGCCAGAAAGTCGTTTCTTGGATTCTTCCCTAACACCTATATCATAGAAAATTCACATTGATTTAAAGAGAACTGATTTCCACACCATTTTTTGTTTTGGGACCACACCTGGTGGTGGTCTGGGATTACTTCCTGGCTCTGTGATCAGAGATCACTTCTAGGATTTGAAGGACCATTTGCGGTGCCAGAGATTGAACCTGCGTCAGCTCTAAGCAAGTCAGGTGCCCTACACCCAGTAAGATTTGGCCTCCCAGGTAGGATTTAAGGCCTAGAGGACAAAGCTTTCTTGAAGACAGAGTAAGATGTTTCTAAATTTGCATACATTTTAATAACCCACAATAATATATTATAAAATTTCCATGTATCATCCTTCCAAAGTCTAAAATTTTATACTTTTCTTGAGCTTGAAAACATTTGATAAAAGGATCAAAGCACTTACATCTTTTTGTTTCATTCTATACCTGGCTGCTGCCCTGGCTTACTCACAGCTCTGTGCTCAGGGATTAGTCCTGGTATGGAGTGGGAGTGACTGTTTATGATGCTGGATTTGAACCCAGATTGGCAATATTTTAAATACATGGTTTACTTGATCTTGAGTGGTCACACCATGATTATGAAGTACAGTGACAGATTACATTGTATAAATGAGGAAATTGAGGTAGAGAGGTTACATAAATTGTGAACAATTTCACGATTGGTAACTGGATTTTTTATAAGGTGAGAGCATTGGTAGCAGAGCCAGGACTTGCATTTAGGCAGTGAGTCTATAGACTCCACTTTTTCTGCTCTTCTAAGATTTTGTCTAACATGTGTGTCTAACATATTGTGATAGCTAAGGAGTGTGACTTTCTAATGAAAGGTGATTCATCTGATATTTACCTATTAGATGAACAACGAGAAGACAAGCGATACAAGTGAAGTGATTTTTAGAGAATAAAGGGCCTGTGGATATTGGCAATATTCTGTGTGTTATCACAGGAGTTGGTAAGATAATGGGAATTGGGAATTAAAGGGGGTCTGGCAGCTGCTTTCTTTTATTTTTCTATTGAATCACCGTGAGATAGACTACTACAAAGCTATTCATGACTCGATTTCAGTCATACAATGTTCCAACACTCATTCCTTCACCAGTGTATATTTCCCACCGCCAAGTATTTCCCAGGTTCCCTCCCACCACCCTTCAACCCTTCTCTCTGCCTGCCTCTATGGCAGGTACCTTTCTTTCTCTCTCTCTCTCTCACCTTTTTGTGCATTATGGTCTGCAGCACAAGTACTAAGAGGTCATCAAGTTTGTTTAGAGCGTTTAGTATTTTTTATCAGGAAAGTAATACTGGAGTAGCTTTATTTAAACTAGGTGGTGACTTTGGGGTGTGGGTGTGACTGCTGGGGCTTCTGGAAGTAGTGAGGTGGGGAAGGTAGCTCATCCTGACACTGAGAAAGCCCGAGATTTTAGTGACAAAACCCACATATCCGAATTTTCAGCAGGGTAATGTCTCAGTGAGGTCTGTCCCAAGACAGTGGAGTCTGGCAGGAGTCATGGATCATGTAAGCAAGAAGCTGTATGGGGCTCTGATTGTGCAGGCTAACCTGCCTCTCCTCCCAATGTGCCCAGATTGTTCTGTCTTGCTTGGGTCCAGGATTACCAGGAGTGGCTTTGATCTCTTTCAAGATTTATTTATGGGTCTCTGAAGCAAATCCTGTAGAAGAGCTTATGTGGTGATGTGGAATTGGTTCATGGGGGGGTCACTGCCTAGAATTCTGGGAGTATTGGGAAGTGAGGGAGAGTAGTCCATCTTACTCCGAGAAAGCCTGGAGAATTCAGCCATGTATACCGCGATACCCAAAATTTCAGCAGGTCAGTAATTTCAGTTAGGTCCCAAAATGGTGGAGTCCAGCTAGGGGCATGGTGGTGATTTTGGATTGTGGGAGCAAACAGCTGCTGTGGGCTTTTTTGGGCAGACTGAGCTAATCCACCCTCCTCCGACATGCCCTGGATTATTCAGCCTTGTAGGGGCCTGAGATTTACTGTGGCTTTTGATCTCTTTTGAAATTTATCTAAGTCTCTGAAACAAGTCTGATAAGTGAGATTGTATGGCTGATCAAGAGGTGGTTGTGGGCATGGCTCCTATGTACCTTATTTTTGACTATTTAGTTTCTTAGAAAACTTAGTCCTGAGTTCTTGGAGTCTGGACAGAGATATAGATTTTTGGGGGTGTCACACAACCAAAGGGCTCCATCAGGCTGCCATTGCACCTGCCAATATCAGTGCAACCAGCAGATCCAGGTCGATCTGCCAGTGGCACCATGCCCCTTGGGACACAGTGGTGATGGCAGCAGTGTCCCTGACAGGGGACCAGGATGGGAACCAGGGCTGCTACCCCTCGCTGCTTGGGAGCTGCAGGTGGAACCACAGCCACCTGTCTAGAAGAACCTGACCAGTGGGTACACACCCCCATCCTTGATCTCCAGATATTTGGTGCTCAGGGAGGTTATCCTCCATAATATGCTGTAGACAGCATGGGCTGGTTCACAAAAAAAAAATGGCTGTGGGATTGACCTACTGGTAACTTGCAACCATAGTGGGAAGCCCGGTGCCTCCCAACTCCAAGACAGATAATAAACTTGATCTGGTGACCACACTATATAGATAGATATCTCAACTTGAATTAATGCTATTTTATTAGCGATTAAAGGTATGTCATCCCTGTAATGACCTTTACAGCATATTGCAAGTTTGTTTGTCTTTTCCTGATGCTTGCTTATATTCAGTAAGAACATGGAAACGTTCAAAGCTTGTAGGATATGATAAAGATAATTTTCGCTTTATTTCTGTCATAGTTCTGCTTATGTGCACAGGCCGCGGCCGGTTCAACAATAATGCTTTATTTAGAGGTGACTACAAGAGTATGCCACCTGCACGGCAAGCCTGGCAAGCTGCTTGTGTCGTATTTGATATGCCAAATACAAGTAACATTTATATTAGGTCATTCCTATGACCTAATATAATGGTTTGAGGTACTTTATGTTCCTGGAGCAAGCAGATGCCCTTGGGTTCTACTAGCATGAGATAGGACATATGGAGATATTACTGGTGCCCGCTCTAGCAAATAGATGATGAACGGGAAGATGGATAGATAGATAGATTCTAATGAAATCAACAGTCATAGGTCCTTTCTTTTATTCCATGAGACTTTTGAGAAAAGCAAAGCAGATGAGATTAGAATATCAATACTTATATTGCCATATACAATGTAATCATCATGTTATACTAATTGTTATGATAATTTTAATAGTCAATGATAGTTTATATTACAACTACATTTCATTAATTCTTTTAGAGCAGTGCCAGCTTTGTTTTGCAGAAGGAATAAATGAGCTATGTGAGATCTTCTTGATCTCAAATATTTAGTCCTTGATGAATCACTGTTTTTCTGGTTCCTGTGCCAAAAGAAAGTACTGAAGTTTCATCTTGGAAAATATTATCAAAGAATGTATTTGAATACATATAAATTTCCCTATGAGGTTTATTTTCTTCTCAAGCAGATGATAAAAATTAGCAAATTACTTTGCTAAAAAATGAAAAACTTAATTAACTCATTTTAATAGCATCATAGATAGTAATACTAAAATAAACTGCTAGATCTTTTAAAACCATATGTATGTGGTTTTAACCACATGTAACTTATAATTTAACCACATATAACCACATATAAAAAGGATTTTTTACCTATTTGGCTAAAAATATGTAATTCACAAAAAATTAGGTTCATAGAAATTTTGTAAAGTATTTCAAGGTGAAAAGTTGAACATCATTGTACCATAGGAGAGTGTGGTACAATTTGTACCACACTATTTGTAAAGGGTGTCTACTGGGATTTTACAAGGTTGGTTGTTGGTTCTGGGATAATAAAGAATCCTTAGTTAGACTCACCTAGTTTTGCTAAGTTGGCCTTTAGATGAAATAAATCATTATTTCTACAAAGTCATAGACAAATTCTCTTAAGAGAGTTCACTCATTTGCCACTAGAGTTTGCTCTAATGCAGTTGGACATAACCTAATATTACATATAAAATTAAGTATTGTAAACATTGTTATAATAATAATAGAAGTGCATAAAAATTTAAAATTAGGCTTTATTTTATTAATTTTATATTTGTGAAAGGTAGGACATTATTTTTTAAAGTTTTTAAATTTAATTTTATTTTATTATACCACCATGAGATATATAATTACAAAGATGGTCATATTTGGTTTTGGTCATACAGTGTTTCAATACCCATCTCTCCACCATTGCCCATTATCACCACCAATGTCCCAAATTCCGTCCTCCTCCTCTAGCCTGCCTCTATGGCAGGCTCTTTATCTCTTTTCTCTCTTTCTCTTTATCTCTATCTCTTTCTCTCTTCCTTCTCTTACACACTGTGGATGACCCAGTACATACATTTAGAGGTTATCATGTGTATCTTTTTGCCTGCATTCAATGCTCAGTTCTAGGCTGGTATTATCACTTTCGACAATTATTAGCCCACTGTTCCCTTCTCCGTCTTACCTAATCTCTGACTCCCACACATTTGTGGTAGATTCCAGAAAGGTAGGACATTTATCTGTTAAAATGTTGCCTAAAAAGGACCTGAGTTATGAACTGATTCAATTTTCTTTACAACAAATGGGAAAGTAATAATGTTTTATTATTACATCACTTGTATCATACATACATCACTTGCATCACTTGTCTCCCCATTGTTCATCCATTTGCTCGAGCGGGCACCAGTAATATCTCCATACATCCTGTAGCATGCTAGTGTAGCCAAAGAGCATCTGCTCACTCCAGGAACATGAAGAGCCTTAGACCATTCCTTCGGGTCACGGGAATGAGGTCTATAATTAAAATTAGGACTCAGACACATGGGGCAGAACTGCTACTGGCTCTCCCTATGCTCAGATGATCATGAGGTTCCCGGAGAAAAGGCGAGTTCTAGTCTTGGCCCGCCATCCCAATAGAGCCTTGCAAGAAGCCAGAGGAACCCCCCACACCACGAGGGTTGCCTTTTCAACACCGAACTCCACAGCTCACCAGAGCTCCACCCAAGAGAAAAGCCTATCTCTTCCCATTGCGGTTCACTAAATGCATGAGTTGAGGGCCAACTACTGAGAGTGTACCACCCTGCACGGCAGAGCCTGGCAAGCTACCCGTGTTGTATAGGATTTCCAAAAACCAGTAACAATTATAGACCTCATTCACACACACACACAAACACACATACACAATATATGAACAACTGGGAAGACAAGTGATATAAGTGATATATCACTTGTATCACTTGTCTTCCCGTTGTTCATCAATTTGCTCAAGTGGGCACCAGTAACATCTCCATACGTCCTGTTGCATGGTAGTGTAGCCCAAGGACATATGCTCGCTCCAGGAACACAAAGAGCGTCAAACTATTCCTTCCAGGTTATGGGAATGAGGTCTATAATTGTTACTGGCTTTTGGCATATTAAATACTGACACGGTAGATTGCCAGGCTCTGCTGTGCAGGAGGAATACTCTTGGTAGTAGACTCTCAGTTCATGCATCTACTGATGAACTGCATGGCTGCTTGGGGAGAGAGGGGCTTTTCTCTTAGGTGGAGCTCTGACAAGCTGTGGAGTCCGGATGTTGAAAATGGCTGCCCTCATGCTGCGGGGGGTCCTCTGGCTTCTTTCAAGGCTCTATTGTAATGGCAGCTAGGGCTAGAACCCCCTTCCATCCGGATGTCGATGAGCACAGGGATATATATGTATGTATGTATATATATATATATATATATATATATTCATGGATATATATTCATATTTTTGCCAAATTTACTCAATGTTCTATCTATAGTACAGTGCAATAATATTTTCTTCATAAGCTTTAAACAATTCTCCATGATGAGAATTTCGATTTTTTCAGATTTCTCAGTTTTTTTTTAAAATGGCA